>CABEEJ010002382.1:24225-49719 GCA_901482245.1 Timema douglasi
GTATGCCGTCTACTATACGACTCGAATAGTAAGTAGCTTATTGAATCCCAGCATTCCGTGTTGCCATTTACACTGGTGCATTTAAAAAATGTATTTAAAAAAAGTTTCTGTTGTCTGCAACTTTGTTGGTGATGTGGTTTATACGGACACATATAAGTTATTATATAAAGTTTGTTCAGTTTCTTAACTGTATACATTTAATAATGTAAAATAGCTTTTGTGTAGTAATTTGTTTAACATAGATTTTATATAGAATACTTTATATATATATTGGTTTTGTATTTGTTTATTCTTCGGAAGTTTTCCCGCCCTTTTAGAGAGAGTCCCACCGGTTTTGATGGTTTCCTGCCGTTTTGATAGAGTTAAAGGGGAGGGGGAAGAAAGTTCTTTGGTTTTTGAGTGAGATCAAGACAGTTGGACGCGGTAGTCAGGACACATGTGGTGTTTGCCAGAATGGGTGCGCTAATTTATTCACAAATCGGTGTCCGAGTGAGAGTCGGGTGTTACAGGTGCTAAAATGGCCTTCTTTATCAAGGAACAACAAGAGTTTGAAAGACACCGCTTAGTCAGCCCCCTTGTTTCCCCATTCCTTCCTACTCTTAAAACAACAACCCACAAGGTAGGCCTCCATTGTTGGCGAACCTCATTTGGATGAGGTAAGCAATTCCTATCACAATTTTATATCGAATACAGTCCACTTCCTTGTTTTCACTGGTTATTTTAATCGTTTGTTGACTGGAACGAACAAAGTTTAATTTTCTCATGTCGTGATCACAATCAACATATAATGTTCACGTTGCGTTACGTTCGCGTTCTTGGGCGATAAAAATCAGTAGCACAACTTTTTAAGCATCACGTTTTATTACCCGTTTGGGTTACACGATTATGTATTAATTACGCTAACGCTTTTATGGATTAAGGAGGTTACATTTTTAGGAAGTGTACCCGCATTTGCGTGGAGGGGGAATGGAAAACAAGTTTGTAAAAACCAACCTCATTACACCCAACCGAGATTCGAACCTCAATCTCCCCATCCTCGCCAATCTGGTTTGACGCAAGAGAAGCGTGGCCACAGAAATGGGTACCTTCAAAGTTATTTGTGCGTAATACAAGTTAGCAAGGGCGTAGAAATGGGTGGGGTTAGGGGGTGGGTACATATATTCGTATCTAAACTTTTATTGGCTAAATTTTCTAGCAGACCCCCATAGCAAATTGCAAGCTATAATATACCCCAGGTTGAATAGCACTGTTCTAGACTACGAAACGCTATTTGTAAAAGTTATCAGTGGCGTATCTAGATTCATGCAGGGATGGTAGGATGAAGTTTCTCTGAAAATTATATTTATATTGAGGCCTAGGCTATGTATAAGTTCAACTTGTGAATGTGGGGAATGCCAGACCTCCACCGTGGTTCGGATTCCACGTTAAACTGTAGGTCCTCCATTTCATCTCACTATCACCCTACAATTACACATTAGCGTAAGTGCGTATAACCCGAACGGGTAGTAAGACGCGATGATAATAATAATATGTATAAGTCCATATATTATATTAATGCCTAGTCTATGTATAAGTCCACATACTATATTGAGGCCTAGTCTATGTATAATTCCACATATTATATTGAGGCCTAGTCTATGTATAATTCCACATATTATATTGAGGCCTAGTCTATGTATAAGTCCACATATTATAATGAGGCCTAGTCTCTGTGTATAAGTCCACATATTATAATGAGGCCTAGTCTATGTATAAGTCCACATATTATATTGAGGCCAGTCTAGGTATAAGTCCACATATTATATTGAGGCCAGTCTATGTATAAGTCCACATATTATATTGAGGCCAGTCTATGTATAAGTCCACATATATATAGAGTTTAACAGGTGTTGAAATATTATGTAGGCTACCCCTTGACAAGCACAAAAGGAGCGCAATTCAAAAGATAAAGAAATGTATATATTACTGTACAGTTTAGATATGTAAACAAATAGAAGATTACATTAGTGAAGGTTAATGCTTTGCTTTTATGATAAAATGAGATAGCAATAAGTGTTATGTTAAATAATCTATTAAATATCTGGTGGTTGGTAAAGCGGAGAAACAAAATTTAGTTTTAAACCTTTTACCTTTTTCCCATGGCTATTTACGATAGTGATAGGGTTAGATTGGAGGGCATGTACCCGCACTCACCTAGAGAGGTAACGATAGATACAAACCCTAGTGCGCAAGGCTAGGGTATGACCATCAACCTCCTCTAGACTTTCAATCTAATATTTTGCGAGCCGGACACCCTTGAACAAGTGACCAACAGTGCGTGCAAGTGTGTTTTTCCCTACTTATAAAGATTATCATCCACCTGTTTAACAGAAATTATGCCCTGCATTTATCCTGAAACAAGCTTACCTCGCATTGTACACCTTTTGGTCTTTTTTTCTTTTTTTACCGTATGACATATTTATCCGCGAGAGATGAAGATCTATTTTGGGTGCCCGAGATGTGATTTTGGTGATTATGAATGTGTGGAGCCAGTGTAAATCTTAAGCCTTACTTAATCCAAATCAACCAGACTGTGGTGAACATAGGAACAGTTCTCCTTTTGGGAAACATACCCATGGTACCACCGGGAATCGAAATCAGGACCTCTTGAACAAAAGCCAGGGGCGCTGGCCACTAGACCAAGCGGCCAATAATAATTGTTAACTAGAATATGGTTTATAATATAGGCCATTGGGTCATAGTGTTGTCCGTCAAGAAAAGGCTACCCACTTCGGTGGTCGAACGGTATAAGGCGTCATTCTCGTGTTAGCCTGGTCTGCTGTCTGATTATGGAGAGATTGATCGGGGTTCAAAAACCGGTCGGATCTACTGAGGCTGTTTTTTCTAAATGATTCACCACTCTCTTTCAAAGCAAATGCCGGTATATTACCTAGAAAATGCTTCCTTCCTCATCCCTACCCCATTAGAATTATAATATATGCCTATAACCTAAACGCGGTGATAAAAAAAAAGTCGACTGCTAACTTCCAGGACAAATGAAGTGTACCTGCCAATCATGTCAGGGCAGCAGTAGGCCCCCCAAAAGTGCCAATTTTGTTTGATATCGCTACCGGTTTTCTTTTACTTTCACCGCGTCACCCGCTAAGCATGTGCACTAATTCCGATAATGTGTTAGGGATGAGGAAAGTTAAATTTAGATGAAGAGTACTCACAATTACGTGAAGGGTGAGTAGAAAACCCGTTTAAAAATAAGCATCTCATTGCACCCGGATTGGATTCGAGCACCAACCTTCTCATCATCAGCAGTCCAGTATATCAAGAGAGTGACGCCTTGGACCAGCGGTCGCCAAAGTATTTGAGTGTTGTAGCTACTTTAAATTATTATTATTAGCACCGCGTCTTACTACCCGTTCGGGTTATACGCACTTACTCTAATGTGTAATGGTAGGGTGATTGTGAGATGAAATGGAGGACCTACAGTTTAACGTGGAATCCGAACCACGGTGGAGGCCTGGCATTCCTCACATTCACAAGATGTCTTGTCAGAGGTGAAGGAAGGGTTTGGTAATCAGATACATCTTGGCCGGGACCGAGGATTGAACCCCGGCCGCCAGCATAGAAGTCTGACACCTTACCCCTAGACCACCAGGTCACCAGCTACTTTAAAAGTGTCTAAACTGTTTCGTGAGCGATTCGGATTAAAAATTTACAGTATTGTGCATATTCTATCAATGTAACTTTTCAAGAAGCTTTTCTATCACACTTTTATGTTCAATCAGAGGGGGTTTATGACATATTCTTAATTGTTATGGAAATATGTGACTTAGATTCTTAATCGTTATAGAAATAATAATGTTAAAATGTTATTACATTATGTACTAATTAAAATGTATCTTTTAATATTAAACCACAAAAGGTATATTCCTTTTTTTAAAACAAAACGCCAATATATTTTAAAAATGAACGTAACTTTTAACCCTCATTCTATTGCAGTTATCTAGAGCAGCGTTTTTCAAACTGTGTTCCGTGGAATATTCGGGCTCTCACAGTTATTCATTTATTTGAGGCATTTAAGGTGCACGTTCTGATCCGACTCATTATAGCATTCGCACGCGAGTCTTTCTATGAGTGAGAGCGAAAGGTTCTACCAATTTTGCCGGGAAAGATTTTTCACATAACTTCCAAGGTTCTATTACGTGCCATAATCGACGGCTTTACTATTCCTTCGAAGGAATTTATGTTATGGATTTATATCGCGCAAGAAAAATCCGTCGACCACAGCTGGGTTTAAACCTAAGAGCATCTGGTCTTGAGATGGACGAGCACTTTACCCCAAAGACCACCGAAGATGACTCCGCCATAGTTATATCAGGTTCCGCGAGGCAATTTTATAATATTCTTTATTGGTTGTTTATACTATAGAATAACATCAATAATCATGATTACCAACATTTACCAGGGTACACGAAGTGTCTTTGAAAGAGAAAGAACAACTAATAGAAATTTCAATAATTATGATTTAAAAACGAAATTTGAAGGGGAAGGAAATACCAAATTTTGATTGAAATATCCTTTGAATATAGTCCAGGAAAGGTATAGTTTGGGGTCAAATAAAGTGAAATAGAAATTAATTTTTCACCATCGTGTTAAAAAAAATGTGGAGAGTAACATATCCAAAGATCACACCAAATAGTGCTAGGGAAACCACCACCATCTTGAAAAAATCGTAGCGAAAATAGGTTTTCTAGATGTATCTTGTAAATGGCTGAATGTATGTGAATACCTTAAAATAAGAAATCCATTTTGAATTTTGTACGGGTTTCGAAAACATATATCTTTGTGAGAAAACCTTTTCATTGTATACTGCTAAAAAAACAAAATACAGAAACAGTCTAAATATAGAATATGATCTGCACTTAGAGGTGACAACAATATTTTAAAATATTGAGGCACTTTGTGGCCAGAAGCAGGCCCACCCGAGCCACTAATAAAAAATAATTATTATTATTAGTAGTAGTACCGCGTCTTACTATAGTACGATTTTGGTAGGAAGAACAGTAGAAGTTAGTTACTAAAGTTACTAAAACAATTTTAATATTTTCATACATCAAGTCATGTTATCTGCAGTTGTCACTTTTGATAAATATCAATACCTATCAATTAAAACAAATAATATAGTAAAATGTTATCAATGTTGGCTGTAAAACAATATGTTTGAATTTTCTCTACTGTTCTTCCTACCAAAATCAGGGTATACTCATTCGGGTTAAGCGCACTTACGCTAATGTGTAATGGTAGGATGATTGTGAGATGAAATGGAGGACCTACAGTTTAACGTGGGATCCGAACCACAGTGGAGGCCTGGCATTCCCCACATTCACAAGTTGTGACTAATACACGTCTTGTCAGAGGTGAAGGAAGGGTTTGGCAATCAACTAATAAATATATAGCATGCTGATTTAAATTTTGTTTTAGCAAGTGGAACCTTCTTTCACAAGTAAGTAGATGTTAAATGTACCATTTTCTTTGAATATTTATTAAAGTATAAAGTTATAAAATACTTTTAAAATGTAACTTTTTTTTAGCACCGCGTCCTCCTACCCGTATTGGGTTATACGATTATCCGATAATAATGCCAATTATTTTAGAGATTAGGGAAGTTATATTTAGAGGAAGTGTACCTGCATTTTCGTGGAAGGAGAGTGGTGGAATCATCTAGGGGAAAAAAAACACCTAAAGTAATCGCGACCGTGATTGAACCCCTATCTACCCGTCATCAGCAGACCAATTAAATAAATAAACAAGTAAATTAAATAGTTTAATTGAAAATAACTCTTTGCTATGACCACTATTTAATTCGATATTTTATACTCGCTCCCCTTCCTGGATCGTTCAATGAAAGTGATTTAAAGTATTTTAATAATAATACTATCCTTTTTTGGATGGGGTAAGGGGGGGGAGTATCGATAAAGTAGACATCCAGAATATTAAAATAATGACTCTCTTCAATGGTCGAATGGTCTAAGCCAGCGTCATTCAAGCAGTAGAATGGACTCCAGATGACGAGAAGATCGGGGTTTGAGTCCCAGTCAGAATTGTTTCATATGCGTATAATCCTAACGGGTAGTGAGACACAAGTGGCAAAAATAACTTAGCTACTCTATGACATTGAATGTATCGTGAAGTTGAAAAGTTTCATTATGAAAATGTGAAACGTGAAGGTGTGGTCCCACGGGTGTCTCCGAGTGTGTGTGGTCATACATGCATTGCATGATAATGCTTCTACAAGCGCTCTCAGTGCTGACAGTTGAGAATAAAACCCTTCCATAGTCGGAGTCAATAAGTTTGCGCATAATGTAGTTTCGTCGACATCAGATAGGTTGGAACAAACTTGTACTGTTAAGTGTCTATAGATACAGATAGATTGGCGCCAGTTTCGCCAGACGACATCGTAAATGGCGTCCTTAACTACCGATATAACCCGGTTTGGTAGCTGCAAGGTCTAAAGCTTGATTCACACACTCGCCGAAAAATAGAAATCAGAATCTGCGCAGTAATTCACACACTTTAAGTTGACCCATGAGGGATTGCAACGCTTTAAAACAGCTGATTATCAACATATTTTATTTTATAGATCATTGTCTCGATGATTGTTTACAAATTATAATGCTGTTTCATGGTACAATCCAATACATCAATAAACACGCTTTACATTAACGCGTTATTTCAAATCTCCTCACAACGGCCAACGAAGCTGTCTGCTTGCTTCTGGCTGTAGAGCGCATGCGTTGACAAATGCGCATGCGCACTAATTTGAGATGGTTGGTTCTGAGATTTGGTTGGTTCTCCTGTGCCTAACACCTCGAGCAGAGCGGACAAAGTAGAAAATAGTTGAACTTCAGCAGAACAGCCCGCGTCGATTAAAAGGAAATCTTGTGATTGGCTTAGAGTGCGTCATGTGACCACATTTCTGTTCTGCGCTAGTTTTTCGGTAAACGTGTGAATACAGTCAAGCTTGATTCACACGTAGGCCTAAAATAGAAAGCACAAAAGTGAATCAGCCCTACTTAGTGGCACAGCAGTTCACATAAACGCAGTGTTGGGAATTTTTGTTTACCCATGATGCAATTAAAAGTCAAATTACAACTAGCTGATTGCCTACAGTGATGTGTGTTTTCATAACTTTTTCTAAGATAGTCGTGTTTAACTGATCTGTTGAGAAGCCGTGTCAAACATTTCCGGAAAGAAAAAGAAAAGAAAATAGCAGTACTTAGAGCTATATTAACTAAAGAAGATCAACAAAGTATGGAAACGTATAGACACTAGTGTCTGCTTTGCTACTTTTGTTTATAAAATATAGTGCATAGAGGAAAGCTTGCGCATGTGCTGATCGGGTCTGTCTAAAGTGGGTTTTAATGGAGATGCGCTGTTAAAGCAGAGATTTTCTCTGCTAGAGCAGCGTGGCCTACGTAGCTTACGAGCATTTCTTGCGATTGGTTTAGAGCTGCCACGTGAACAAAGTTCGGCACTGATCTTGTTTTTCGGCGAACATGTGAATAACAGTAACGTGCTACTTGCTTGATGTTTTAAATTGGCTCGATACAATTTAAATTTTTAAAAAACCTGTTAATAACGATAAATATTATAGCGTATTGTCTTTTTTGATATTCAAAATTAAACTATTATATTAGGTGATCGTTAATGAACTCAGTCCGGGAAATAATTATTTAATATACAGACAATCTGACAATGAGACATAGATTTATAAAGGAATAAGCGCATCACAGGATACCACGGGTTAACTAAATAAATAAATAATGACGGGAGAAGTCGGGGTTCGAGTCCCCGTCGTGAGTGTGTACTGAGGCAGGTTTCCTCCCTCATTGTCCGCGAATTGTGCCCCCTGACGCGTACAAGTTTTTTGTGAAGGTACGAATGGGAAACCATTTAGGAAAAATTACTCTCGGTAAACCTGACCAGAATTCGAATCACGATCTCTCGTCATTGGAAGTTGTAGTCTATTTCAAAAGTCACGCCTTTGACCATATGGGCACCGAAGCGGGTTTGTATATCTTAAAGTAGTAAATTTTGTTTTCATGTAATTTAATAATAATACTGTCTCCATAGATACGGATATTTTGGTTATTCGTTAAAATGGCCTGTAGAAATATTTCTGAAAGCATTTAAGGTGGGTGTCCCTGATATGGCCATGCTAAGCTGTGAGAATTTTTCTAGCCGCCATTTTGAAGGGGGAGATCGAAGTTGGTATTCTGGTCGGGTGTATTGATACCTTTTACCCATTATTCCTCCATACAAATGCGGGTGCATTTCCTCTAAATATATTTCCAAATGCCTAAAATCATAACTATAATTAGTATAAATGTGTATAAACATTTCGGTAGTGCATTCAACAGAATAAGACGTGTTAAAGAATTATTTGATTGAATTGCCGTTCCAACAGTCATTAGCGATGCTAAAAACTCTTTCGGATCTAGAGTTAAGGCATGATGTACCTTGAAAAAGGTAGCGGGGTTTAAATACAGGTTCATACATGCGAAAGAGGACCTCGTAAGGCAGCATTATCAAACACCTCTGGCGTGTGAATTACCCCCTGTTTATCAGAGGTCAAAGCCACTGATTTACAAGGCCATTTGGGACTGAAATATACCAGAATGTCAATGCTCCAAAAGGCGTGTGTGCCAAAAAAACATGGTTGCAAAATAACAATTTCCCCATTCTGTTTCCAAAGTGCACGATAAATACTTCAAATAAATTTAAATGGAAAAAATATACATATAAATAATATTCCTTTGTGACTATATATTTATAAAAGGGCAAAGCCTATCCAATATAAATGTCTATCATGTTATTGCTTTGGATGTATATAAGTTAATGCATTACTAAATATTAAATTAACGTGATAAAAACTCGCTTCAAAGGTCGAATAGCATAAGGCGTCACCCTCGAGTTAGACCGGTATGATCAAGACGGGGGAGATCAAGGTTAGAATCTTGGTTGGATGAACTGGGAGTAGTTTTTCAATCTACCCTTACGCAAATGCGGGTTCAAATTTCTCAATACCTGATACATTAGTGTAATTAGTACTTAAACGCATAACCCGAACGCTGTGCTAAAATGTGTCAAGTTAATGTGATTTATGAATATTATGTGCGCCAGATCACGTTTGTGTTTACATTTTAGAAACAGGCTATGGGAAGGGCGGGATTTGATCTAGCAGAAAGTAATTTTGGGGGTAAATTTTCATAAGTTTTCCACTTCCAACTCTGGAAAATTGAGATACATTCCCTTAGTAAATCTAATTTATTCAGCCTTAATTCTTTCTTGTGTTAAATATTAGACATGTAAAACGATGGTAAGCTGTGTGTGTGTATTATAAACGGACATTATAAGTTTTAATAAATATTCACGGTAAGCTAAACAAATCCGTGGCATAGTATTCAATTTAAAAATATTATAGATTCCTTTATCAGCATTGATCGTATTTAGGGAGTTTTTATAATAGACTTTCCATTCTCCCTCCTTGCAAATGTGGGTGCACTTACACCAATTTTGGCTTGCGGTTTAAGTAGCTAACTTGTTTTGTGTGAATGTTATTTATTATGTCAACAAAATATAGTTTCGAACATTATATGTTATATAAAATTGTATTTAATATTACTTGTGAGTTTTTGTAAAAGTTATATATTATTTCATAAAAATATAATCGTGAACGTTAAATTTCTTTGTTATTTATGTGGCTTATTTGTTTTGTCTAAATGCTATTTATTATGTCAACAAAATATAGTTTCAAGCATTAATTTTTATTTAAAATTGTATTTAATATTACTTATGAATTTTTGTAAAATTTATATATTATTTCATCAAAATATAGTTGCGGTCATTAAATTCAAGTTACTCAATTCAATATTACTTATGAATTAATATAAGAGTTATATATTAGTTCGATGAAATATAGATGAGAACATTACATTATACTAAAATAAAACTTTTTTCTGTTGTTATAAGTGGCTGAAGGAATAAAACGGTTATTTCTAAAGTAATTAAATCTGTTTTCACTTTATCCTCTGTTAGCAATCTACCGTCACAATTTATAAATAAAAATGAACGTCTGTCTAACTCTTTGTGTGTGTGTTTATGTGTACTTGTCACCTTACCTTAAACCAAACTTGGTTAATTTATAAAAGCTATCTAAATAGTGAATCTGTTTGTAGGGTTTTCACGAACCAGATGCTGGTACACATTTTACCTGGACGGAAAATCTAGTCTACCCCTTCACAAATACGGGGTGCAATCGAAAGGAAGTACGACCATTCTAACATACATTAGCAGTGCTAAAGAAATCGAAGTTGGAATCCTTTTGGACACACCGTCAAAATGTCAGCCTCATTTAATTCTGGTGGGGTGAAATCAAATCCCTGCTGGGTAAACTGTTGGTATTTCTCCCTTTGTAACATTTTCTTAATCATCCCAACCACACTATCATAATTAATACATAGACATTTGACACGAAAAGGGTACGTTTAACTCATCTAGTAATGACGTGAGAGGTTGTGAGTGCGAATCTCGCTCGGGTGAACTGGGGTGGTTTTCTACTCTCCCTCACTCCACGTAAATGCTGGTAAATTTCTATCTTACTCCTCCGGTTCATGATGGATACCTATATTCGCGCATGTCGTCGGACGATACCAAACAACCAATTTTAGTAGATTTTTGGGGTGGGGGATAGCGGCCCTTAACTGATTATAAATCACCGTAAGGCTTCTGAGGCCCCTGATTGTGCATAATCAGAGCTGTGCCATTGATCTCTAGTTGCGAAAAAACCCATTACCACATAGGGGGTTGCGACACCGGGAAAACCCATTACCACATAGAAGGGGGAAGTTGCGACATCATTCAAGGTCACAATCTATTCCTGTCTCTACTTGTCTTGTCAAGCTGCCAAACTGGCGCCAGGTATGAGTCATCGGGAAAACCCATTGCCACATAGAAGGGGAGTGTTGCAACATCATACGCAACGATGACGTCACACAAATTGAGGTGACTTGTCTTGTCGCGTCGCCAAACTGGCGCCAGGTATGAGTCGTCAGGGAAAACCCATTGCCTGGGGAGAGTTGCGACATCATTCAAGGTCGTGATCTATTCCTGTATTAACGAGCCGCCAAATTGGCGCCAGGTATGAGTCATCAGGAAAACCCATTGTCACATAGAAAGGGAAAAGAGTTGCCAGGGTCAATGACCTCGTGTATTAGCTCACTGCCTCAAGGTCACGATCTATCTACTTGTCTTGTCAAGCCCCCAACCTGGCGCCAGTCATCAGGAAAAACCCATTGTCACATAGAAGGGGAGGGTTGTGAAATAATTCAAGGTTGTGAACAATTCCTGTCTTGTCGAGCCACCAAAATGGCGCCAGTCATCAGGGAAAACCCATTGTCAAATAAAAGGGGAAAGTTGCGACATCATTCAAGGTCGTTAACTATTCCTGTCTTGTCGAGCCGCCAAATTGGCGGCATTCACCCGGGAAAACTCAATTCCACATATAAAACCAGAAATGAACCTTTGCAACATTGAAGGAAGACAACAGGTCGCTAACCCCATGTCATCATGGAAATAACCAAAGGGAAAATTCAGGTTAGACGGAAATATACTGGCACCAGGTATAAGTCACCAGGGAAAACCCCGGGGGAGTGTTGTGACATAAAACGCAATGATTACGTCACACAACTCGGGGTCAAAGGTCTAATGGGGACCATACGCCATTCTAACTACTTAAGACAAAGGTCGCATGTGGTAGAGTGTTATGTCACACAAAAAAAATTCCTAATATCCCACCAGTCACCAATAAAACTTATATACGAGTAGGGAGTAGTTATATAATTAAGCTAATCTTGAACAAACTTACAGCCGGAATGAATTTGCTCACAAAAAATCATGACCTGAAAGTTGATTTCATGACTTTTTAATGGCGTTCATGACCAAATCTTATTTCATGACTTTTTCATTGCTTTCACCAATGGTAGGCACTCTTTGGTGGAATGGTTCTCAAAGGATGTGCTGCAAAATTCTGGACGTTATTTTAATGTTGATAAAAAAAATCATTAGAATTATTTCAGTTCAATTTTTTTAAATAAATAATAGAGAAATGTTCGGAAGCTTTACTATTATTTATTTTCCTGGAATTTAATGGTTTACAACCAAAGAGTTGAGTAAATGATGAAAAACTTATTAATTTTTTAGACAAAAAGTTCAGCTCATAATCGAATAAAGAAGATCCACACTTACATTTTTGTTCAACTGAAATAATTCTCTCTTCTGATGTGCATGCTAAATTATACCGTTGTGTCACCAAGTGTACCTTCAGTGTGTCGCGAGGCCTCAAAACAAATAACAGTGTGCCATGAACCAAAATAAGTTTGTGAACCACTTCTGAATTTTGTGACTATATCCTACAGTGAATGTTGCGTCATAAGAACCATGCAGAGTGAAATATCTTTTAACGGACACCTCTGAATAGTGGATTATTCTTTATAACGAACAGTTTAAATTTCCCGGGCCAAATAACATGGGATCTTACGGTGAAACAACTTCCCAATAACTGACTAACGGGCGCGGTCACTGCTAGAGATGCATATTTATGTATATGAATTTGTAAGTAGATGACACACACTTTAAACAGCAGTCCATACAGTATTTTACTGTAGGAATGTCAGGAATGCGATTATCTCGCGCTAAGTGGGAGATGCCCTACCTTCCCCCTAGAGTGAAAGTTTCTAAAGTAGCCTATGAAGTGTAATGACTATGGTACTTTTAAGGTATTTCTTAATTTCCCTTCCGATTCTTCAATGGGGTTGTTCCGTCAGTTTAGTCCCTGATCGTGCGCATATACAGTTTTACTATAGTACAGAATACCTATGTTCACATTGTTGGTATAGCAATTTAATGATATTTGTACATTTTTTATGCATATGTTGGTAGTTCTGTTGATAGTATTTGTTCTTGCCTGATCTGTATTTAGTTTTTCTGTTTATATTAATATTTCAGTTAGTAAGCTACTTTCAATCCAGTAATGTTTGATGTACGTAGAATAAACATTCTATAAGCCTATGGTGGCACGTTTTCACACATTTCATTTTTTTGCCTATTGTGTTGTGTATTAGGTATAATAAGCTACATACAGTATTTATTCACTTCTAATAGTTATCCTTCACACAATAATGAACATTTAAAATTTATATTATTATCATCATCATCATCATAATAATCAGGTGTTCTGTCTCACGGCAGTTCCATTCCTTTTGTCAGTGAATTGTGTAAAATTATTAGGCACGAAGATATTAGCGAAAAACAATTAACATCTTTTCCATGCCTTTAACGCGCGGTAAAATTGTATGTGTACAACCGAATGATGGGGACTCTTGACAACTTATTTAGAAAGGAAAAATGGAAAACAATATTCAGATCACTCACTTGGCATTTTTCTGAAATGACGCCCAATTTTCACCTAAAGTTACTGGACTAAAGCAATGTTAACCCTACATGAACATATTTTTTAAGCTAGGCCTATTGAATTATTAAATATATATAAATGCGACGTATGAAATAAATTTTGCAAGTGAAAATAATAAATATCATAATGGCCATATTATATAAACTTAATTGAAGGGTTTGACTAGATCCTTAACTATTATTATTGTTTAAGTGAAAGTGTGTGTGCGTGTGTGAGAGAGAGTATGTGAGGGAGAGTACCTGATAAAGTGTGTGATGGAATGTGTGTGAGAGTGAGTTAAATTTTGGGAGAGACTGTGAGAGGTATTGTGTGAAAGAGAGAAATATGAGAGCGTGTGAGAGAGACTTTGAGCGAGAATGTTAAAGAGAGAGAAAATTTTAAAGAAAATTTGAGTGAAAGGAGAGTTAGAAAGAAAGATTGAGATCAAGAGTTTAATAGACAGAGGGATTGAGAGAGAGTTTGAGACATATAGAGATAGTTTGATTGAGATAAAGTTTGAGAGAGAGAGAATGAATTTGAGAAAGAGTGTGTTTGAGGGAAAGAGTGGTTTTGAGAAAGAGAGTTTGAGAAACAATTTGAGACAGAGGCTAAGAATGAGACAGAGGAAGAGAATGAGACAAAGAAAGAGAATGAGACAAAGAAAGAGAATGAGACAAAGAAAGAGAATGAGACAAAGAAAGAGAATGAGAAAGAGACAGAGACCGAGAGAAAATGTGAGAGCGTGTGTGATAGAGAGTGCGAGAGAGAACGCGTCAGAGAGAAAGTGTCAGAGAGAGAGAATGTGAAAAGAGAAATGTGGTAAACAAAATATTATTTTGAAATACCATTCCTTCAAAATTACGTGGTAGCATGGAAACATAATTGAACTTACTGCATTTGCATTGTATTACTATTTGATAAAATGAATATCAAAACCCATTATTTGAAGGGGGAAAAAATGCCAAAACCCCTATTTATATAATTAAAATGGATATTTTTAACCATATTTCATTATCATTTTAGCGTTTTTTTATCTTATTATACATATTTAAACATAATTGTATCGTTTGTATATTATTATAGCTAATGCGCGAAACCAAATGTATTAAAAATCTTTATGAAACTGATAACTTAAACTTTTAATTTGCGAATTGGTGACCTGGCGGTCTAGGGGTAAGGTGTCAGACTTCTATGCTGGCGGCCGGGGTTCGATCCTCGGTCCCGGCAAAGATTTATCTGATTACCAAACCCTTCCTTCACCTCTGACAAGACATCTTGTGAATGTGAGGAATGCCAGGCCTCCACCGTGGTTCGGATTCCACGTTAAACTGTAGGTCCTTCATTTCATTTCACAATCACCCTACCATTACACATTAGCGTAAGTGCGTATAAACCGAACGGGTAGTAAGACGCAGTGCTAATAATAATAATAGTTTGCGAATTATGATCGATATTAATAATTTAAATGCGAATTAACGATAGCAACATTCCAATAATAAATAAATGCTTCCCCAGTCTAGTCAATCTCAATCTAGATGTGTTTTGACCAACATCTATAGTGAAATCAGCATCCAAAGAGAAATATTTTGTTTGCAGATTGAAAGTTGTAAGACTGCGTTAAGACCAACAATAAAGATTGTTATTATTTTTTTAGCCAAAGATATATATTTTATTTAGAGATTTACAGCCATGCAGCAAATAACGGTTTCCATGGTGAAAACTATCTGGAAAATTGTGTATTCGTGGAAAAATACTATTCTCCCGACGTCCTGGACTCCTAACCGTTAAAATGAGAGCTCATTTGTTAAAATTTGTCCAGCCATTTCCTCGTAATTTCTATAACAATGGGTATATCAAATAATATATAAAATAAGTATGCTCCTGAGCCTACGGATTTTCAGAGATTTTCGTTTCAATAATTTGAATTTCAATATTTTGTTTTCCTTTTGTAATTATTCAAGATATGTTTTAATTGTTTCAGTCTTATTCACACACTCCAAATTGGTTTATGAATAGGCCTACAAACAAGAGAGTTATTTATTTTGTATTGATTAGTTAACAATTAGTTGAAGTGAACAATGACGTCACCAAACACCTTACTTCTGTCATTAACTACCGTACTATATAAATTTGTTTATGTAATATAACAGGGTGTCCAGCCAAACTATATTTTTAAATTCCCTGACTTTTCCAGGTTTTCCAACTCCAATTTACTTTTTCCCAGACCATTATTTATCGATATTACGTATATTACGAAAATGTTTTTTTAAGATCACAGATTAAATAGTGGGTTTTTTTTCTAGATACATACACATTTTGAAGTTGTGTCACTCAAAAAATGGGATTAAACAATTTCTGCCTCCGGGGAAATGAACTATTTTAAGTTAAAAATAGATTTCAGTAAAATTGTATTGAGCCATTAAAAGATTGCCTTAAGCAAGAACGATTTAAAATAGAAGGTAGGTATTAACTGGAAGAAAAGTGTTATTTTGACTATCGTGAATCAAAATATATGGCTTTATATAGACAAAATGTAAAATTTCCAGAAATTTAATAAAATTTCCTGACTTTTCCCTGACAACGCAAATTCCCTGACAATTCCGTTTTCCAGGTTTTTCAGGTCCCTGGACATCCTGTATAATAAATTTTGATTTTGTACAAAAAAAATATTTATGTAATACAGCCACGTGACTTATTACATTTGAGAAATAATGTTTTAAGGTGAGATGGATAACTTAATGGATGGATGGACTTACTCATAAAGTAAAAATATTGGGGGTGACACGTCCTCAAAATATATTTACCCGCCATATCACTGACTATGTGTTTCGTCAATCTAATATGTTTAGATTCACGGGTAATATTCTTCCCTTAGATAACATTTTCGGAGACACCACAAATAAGGGAGGGTGGAAATATCAATTTGTTTTTCTTGGGCAAGTTAAGCAGTTTGTTTAAAAATGGAGATAATTACTCAAAATTCGTAATAAATGTGAAACTAAATAATATACACTAGCAAACCCAAGCATAAATTGCACTAAACTTACGTAAAACATTTTTTGAGTCCCGGTTTTAAATTTTATAATTTTAATCTTTAAAGAATTAATGTCCTTATTTGTATGTTTGGGGAAAAAAAAGGATATATTTTGGGTCCACAAGGGTCAACACTTCGTATTAAAATTTCAACTTCCAGTTAAAATTTTAACATTTTATTAGGTGTCGCACATTTTCAGGTCATCGCATTGTTATTCAATTCATTTATAAATTTTGACCAATAAAAAATGTAAATATTGACTATTGAGTCTATAATGAAGGAGAAAGATCATTGTTGTATAAAAATTTCTCCTAAGAGGTTAAAGAAAAAATAACAGACTTTTTGAGAGAATTACTTTTATTTAATTACTCTATGGCATTACAGAATTATTGCGTTAAATCTTAAGTAGCATCTCTTTACAACTAAAGCTCAAAAAATTGTATCAATATATTTGCCAATATCTCAGAAATTGTTGGTTTTATAAAAATATATTTCATTTAAAAGTTGTTGTTTTTTTCACCAGTACTACAATTTTGCAATGAAAGTTATTTAGTATCTCAAAAATCTGCGTAGACACGGAAATTTCCGCTTCTGTAAAATACCCGAAGAGTCATTTTCATGGGAAAATGAACAGAGACAGCTTATTTATAATCTTAATCAACGCCTAGATACGAATTTTAATCAAAATAGTTAGAAATGATTTTGAGAAAATCATTTTTTTCTCTTTTCGCTTTTTACTAAACTACTCTTTATTTTGGGGTTAAAAAGACACACAGACGGCATTGCAGAAACCACTTTTTATGGTTTGGGGGGTCATGAAAGGTCGACATCCATCAACATTTCAGGTTACATTTTTTTGTACGGTCGCAATACTTTTTTTACCTTAAGTGTTCGAAGCCGAAATATTGAGGTTAGCCATTTTGTTTGTAATATTTATAAATGTTTAGAAATTAAATTTAATCAAAATCGTTAGAGCCGATTTTGAGAAAATAGACTTTTTTTTTGCCCTTCAGTAAACTATCCTTAATTTTAGGAGGGTTAGATAAACAATTCCAAAAACCCCTCGAGGCAGTCCTATGACAACCCTGGAGACCAAGTTTTAGCCCGATCGGTAAAATAGTTTAGGCTCTAGTCGGAGAGACAGACGGGAATTCAAAAAACTTTTCGGATTCGGGGGGTCATGAGATGTCGAGATTTATCAAAATCTCGAGTTCGATTTTTTGACGATCACAATACTTTCTCTACCTGTAAGATAGCGAGAAAGTAAACTTATTTTGGTTGATTCTTATGAGTAGTAGTTAATATGTAGCCTTTTCAACAGATAAAATAAATTCTTGCCTCACACGTGTTTGAAATAGTGTTTTGGTAGTTTAGACCAATTGCTTACTTTTTTTCGACATGCTAAAGATCTGATTGACTAAAAAATGAATATTCTATTTGACTTACGAAGCAATTAAATTAGTTTTGATGTTTCCATCTACATGATATTTGTATGAAAGTAATTTCTCAACAAGTAAGATGATTTTAATTACAGAAATTGACTTGAAGTTGAAAAAGGCTTTCCTTTGTGTGCTATAAAAACAAAAGCTGACATAAACCATCTCTATGATAAAGAAAAAATTCATTCTTCCAAATGACAAGTACATATTTTTCAAAAATAGTATTTACGTCTAAAAATGTTACAACAAACTTGATATTTTATGGATATGTTCCAAAACCTTACTATTCTTAATATTTCACAACTTCTACCACGTTCTTATCATAAATTATAGAAATCAATGAGATAATAAGTGCCTCATTTTTGTATTTTAACGTAAAAAAGTTATTTTTATTCTAAGAAAGCTAACAATTACTTTTAATGTTCAAGTAAGGCTCAAGTGCATAAAGTTTGAGAAAACCTGGTTTAGATGATTCGATAGAAAAAAGTTAATCTACCCAACTTAAATGTGAGCAAATCCGTGGGCAAACTCTAGTAAGTTAATAAAATTATATAAAACATGAGTGGTTAATTAATCCATTTAATACAATTAATAAACAAGTATAAGCAGAAAAGCAGATTTAAAAAAATGTTTTGGAACTGAAAAAGTTAAAAATTCAAAATAACACAAAGCTATCAACATAGAGTGGCCACATTTATATGCTTATTACTCAAAACGGGTAGGGGTACACACATTTTTCTTTATGGTAAAAATCGGTACAAAAAACTAATTCAAGGCTTTGGCATTGAAAAAATGCCAAAATTCAAAATAATACAAAATTATATAAATGGAGTGGCCACATTAATATGCTAATTAGTAATTACTCAAAAAAGGGTACGGGTACAAAACTTTTTATTTGTGGTACAAAATGGTACAAAAACTAGTACAAAACTGGCATTGAAAAAAGTTCAACATACAAAAGTGGTACTACAGGTTAATGGACATGCTGTTATACGTTGGGCAGTAGTAAATTGAGAAAAGACAAATGTATTTTGAAACGGTAGTATGTACTGTTTAACTAAATACTACACACCCTCACCATCTAGTAACATCACTACAAATCATAACGAATGTTTCTAAAGACAACATTAACACACTTTAACCAGATGGCCTAGAATTTATTCTACAAAAAATCATTTGGCCTAAAAATTAACTTCATAAAAGTCATTTGGCCTAAAGTAATTTGGACTACACTTTAGTCAAATGACGGGCACCCCCGCTCACCAACGCTTCTGTTTTCCCCCTGCTGCCGCTAACGGCGCACGCGTGCAACAGTGTCCGTACAAGGTCAGTGAACCTACGCACTCCGAATGTGTCCGCCTGTGAGTTTGCGTTTAGGGCTGGTTTTATTTGGAACATTCTGTACAGTAGCGGAGATGCTGTAATTGGCAACCCAACCTTTCGTAAGGCCGTGCCAAGATGTTTGGATTTGTTAATGGCTTGTACTTTACATATGTTTACGGCCACTCATGTGTCTGGTAATGGATATACAAACCATGGTCTTTAAATAAATAGCAGCTGGTGTTCGGTAAATTCATTCATAACCTCTGTATGATTAACCTATCCCCTAGAAAAGTGGTATTCAACCTGGGGTATGCGTACCTCTGGGGGCTCAAGCGAAGACATCTTAGAGAGTACGTAAAATTGTATACATTAAATATATAATGTGAAAATAAATATTTCTAATTTAAAGCTTATTATTTAATACATTATTTTGTATTTGATTTATTTTATATGCAGATTGAATAATTTGCATAGCTATTAATAAATATGCATCAACAACTTTGGGGGACCCACTTCAGTGGCCGCATATTCTAAGGTGTCACTCTCGTAATAGACAGGATTGCTTATGACGGGGAGATTAGGATTCGAACCCGATTGGATGTACCGAGGCTGTTATATTTTTCCTAAATGGTTGTAAACTCCCCTCCACGCAAATAAGGGTACACTTCCTAAAAAATTCAAACTTGCTCATTCCTAACACATTAGCATAATTAGTACATAGGCGTATAACTTTGTGGGGGGCGGGGGGGTGTTACACAGTTGAGGAAAAATTATATCTGCGGGTACGTGAGCAAAAAAAAGGCGACAGGGTTAGCGAAATTTGGTACAGATGCTCTACATTACAGCTCATTCCACCAAGCTCACATCGCCCAGATACGCGTCATAGAACTTGACCCTGCTTACGCTGAGAGTACGGCTATTGGAGGAGACAAGTTAGAACAATGACCTACAGTAATCTGCAGAGCGTCTATGATCAAGATTTTTCTGCGCGTCACTTCAGAGGTCACATGACCTTTAGAATGCTTGAACTACACGGTAGTCTTAGAATTTGACCTACAGATTGGAGTTTTCAGTTCAATAATAGATTCATTCAATACCATCTTTAACGCGAGTAATCATGTAACTGTAAATATTGTTTTTAATAATTATAATTTTAAAGATAAATTAATTTTTATTCATTTCCCTCGGCCTATTATAAAACGAATTTGCAGTTAATATATAATATGTCAATTACAAACAAAAATAATTTTAAACCAAATTTCAAGGTGTAATAAAATTTACAATACGCAACTGCTCATCTATATTTCAAGCGCGTGTCAGAAATAAACAATAATTTAAAGTAGCAAGTGGATCGGTTCAGCTCTCAGCGCCATCCAGTGAGCTTTGAGCCGAGCCGAGCCTCGTAACATCCTTTTATGTTCGTCGAAATACCGACAATCACTGGGTTGCTGCGAGTATTCCGATGAAATTTATCCAACGTTAACGAGGCTCAGCTCTAGTCTGGACGCTGTTTAATAGCTGCATTGTACCATTTAAAGTCAGCCCTTCCCTACTCTCTCGAATTACGCTAATAGCATTTTCTAAGGATAGATTAAAAATTAATGGGGAAAGTGCAACTCCTTGTTTCAACTCTTTATACATTTCAAAATTATCCGATAAGTGACATCTAATGAGAGGAAATAACACTAACTAACAGAAACAATGAATATTATTTCATGATTGAAATAAATTAAATATAGGCTCTTCGTAAGTTAACGTAATATTGTATGCTACACACAATACAGTATTATTATTAGCACCACATCTTACTACCCGTTGGGGGGTTCAATCCTCGGTCCCGGCACAGATTTATCTGATTACCAAACCCTTCCTTCACCTCTGACAAGACTTCTTGTGAATGTGGGGAAAGCCAGGCCTCCACCGTGGTTCGGATTCCACGTTAAACTGTAGGTCCTTCATTTCATCTCACAATCACCCTACCATTACACATTAGCGTAAGTGCGTATAAACCGAACGAGTAGTAAGACGCGGTGCTAATAATACTAATACTACCCGTTCGGGCTATACGCACTTACGATCATGTGTAATGGTAGGGTGATTGTGAGGTGAAATGGAAGACCTACAGTTTAACGTGGAATCCGAACCACGGTGGAGTCCTGGCATTCCCCACATTCACAAGATGTCTTGTCAGAGGTGAAGGAAAGGGTTTGGTAATCAGATAAATCTGTGCTGGGACTGAGGATTGAACCCTAGACCCCCTAGACCAACATGTCACCCCACAATACAGTAAAACATCGTTTAAGTGAAACCCGGGTAGACCGAAATGCATTTGTTTTTACGTCAAGATGTTTAATCAGCTTCCGTGGCCGCATGGTCTAATATACTACTCTCGCAGTAGAATTGACTGCTGATGAAGTGGAGATTGAGGTTCGAATCTTGGTTGGGTGTACTGAGGGTGGATTTTCCAATAGTGGTTTTTACTCTCCCTCCACGCAAGTGTGGGCACTGTTCCTATAAATATAACCTTCCTCGCCCCTAAAACTATTAAGAGTAATTAGTATATAAGCGCATAACCCGAACGGGTAGAAAGACGCAGGGCTAATAAAAAAAAAGTTTGGGCTATTTATGTATCTACATGGACTAAATAGAGACCTCGATTAAAGTTCAGACTAGGATATCAGATTTTTCTAGTATTAAAAATTTGTAGTTCATGGTGTGTATTACATTGTATAAATTTTCAATAAATGTTATTAACAAAAAGGTTTCCGAATAAATGTTTATTCAACAATGAGTATTTACTAAAATATAATTGTGTCATTAAATTAAAACATATTTAATTTTTATAATAATATAGGTTGGCGGCAATTGTAATTATTAAAAAATAAGGGGAATTCCTCGACATCATAATGCGCCGGACCACCCATTATAAGACTTGAGTGAGTCGGGTTTGTGTATGTTATAATGAATGACCATTTTCTAGTTCAGCTACCATCAGCAAAACACTTTATGAAAGCACCCCTTCTTCTGCTCTAGCAATGACATCATTCGAATGCGATTGTAGCTCTCTCCCATCTGAACCAATTCATTAAAGATTAACACTATTTTATCCCTGTTTATTTTAGATAATAATTATGAAATAAGCCACTGCGGTGACTTAATGGTCTAAGGCGCTACTCTCGCAATATACTAGACTAGAATGATGAAGATTGGGAGATCGGGGTTCAATCCCGGTCGGTTGCACTGAGGGTGTTTTTTCTTAGTGGTTTTCCACGCTCCCACCCCGCAAATGTGGGTACACGTCTTTTTAATTAAGCGTTCCTAATCCCTATTACATTAGTGTTATCAGTACATAGTTACCCACTTCGGTGTCTGCGTGGTCTAACGCACTATTCTCGCAATAAACTAGACTGCCAATGACGGGGCGATCCGAGTTTCGAATCTCGGTCGGGTGTAGTGAGGGTGGTTTTCCAAAATGATTTTCCACTCTCCCTCAACCCAAATGCGGGTACACTTCCTATAAACATAATCCTACTAAATAATGTGTTTATTTCGTTCCATAATATGCTGTAGTTACGTACCTTTAGAACATTCCTTGGTGGTGTATTTATTATCTTACTTGTCGAATTTAAATGTTGATAATCTGAATGCAACATTACACCAACCAAAACATTCTACTGTGAGAATAGCGTATTATACAATGCTGCCACCGAAGCAGGGATGATACTATTAAAATGTGACTTTATTCGTTTGAGGAAGGCAGATAAATGTTTGGAATCACTTCAATATCAGGACCCAGACATTTAGCATGATTTAGCACGTTGATAACTCAGGCAAATTTACATTTTAATGAAATACTTTAAAATAAAACCATAAGACAAAATGTGAAGTATGTAATTCTTTGGGGATCTTTCCCTCCATTTGGGCGCATTTAGGCGTAAACCACATTTTGGGTTAATTAACACCATCTGTAATAACTCATGATTTATGGACTTCTGCAACACATCTAAAGCTGCGGTAAAGCGGCCTCCTTTAATTCCATCAGCTTGTCCTGATTTTAGGTAAACACAACCACCCTACCCCCGCTATTTAAGTTAGTGAGACAGCTAAGTATGACAATTTTTAAAATTATATCTGTCGTCATCCCCCCCCCACCCCCCTCCCCACTCCGCTTCCATTATTTGTTCTTAAAGGTCAAGTCCCCTTCAATATAGAGATTTTTTATAACCGCGTCTTACTACCTTTCGGATTGTAAGCTTATATACTAATTAGGCTAATGGGATTAGGGAGTTTATGTTTATAGGACGTGTACCCACATTTGCCTGGAGAGAGAGAGAAAAAAACATCATCGGTACACCCCAGCGAGATTCAAACCTCACTATCTTCGTCATCGGCAGTCTAGTCTACTACGAGAATAGCCCGTTAGACTACAGGGACACCTAAGAAGGTCAATATAGAATTGAAATTAGCTATTATATATAAATAACTTACTCGCTGGCAAGATTTCCACTAATCCACTTAAAACAAGTGTTAATTATTTAACACACTCTGTATGTCTGCCTGTGCCTATACTTTCGACCAAATTCTTGAGAATAGTATTAAGGGGCCATCCTTAATTACGTAAGGGATTTTGGGGGAGCTTAGGGGGAAGAGATGGTCAGTATTTTCTTACGTTTTATTACTAGGAAGGGGGTAGGCGGGGCTCAGAATCCCTCTTACATAACTTTTTTAATCAATGTTTGTGGCAAGACAAAATCTAAACAAAAAATTGTCAGATAATAAATCGGCTTATATTAATCATAAAATTTCATTTATATTTCATTTACTTACGATGTGTTACAGCTAATTTTACTTCAATTAAAGTGGAGGCCCTATTCTATAATTAATTTTCATATCACTCACTCGCTTATGTCTAAACATAACCAAACGATTAAAATAATTTAATCTACCAAATCATAACAAATTAGATAAGATAGAAGGGGGAGGGGGGGGTGGATGGAAAATCTTACGATCCCTTACTTGTGGGAGGGTGTCAAAATCATTAAATAAAAAGCCTCACGTAGTGTAATTTTAAGGACAGCCTCTTATTTTCAGCTAAAACAAAGTATGGTATTTTAAATATGAACCAAAGTGTGTTAGATTAAGTTTAATTTAATTTATATATTAAGTAGTGATTAGTGTGAGAATAATCTCCTCCCCTCCCACCCCCCCACCGAGATGGAAAAGTCAAGGTTCGTCAATGATTTCCGTCGTATATTTTCAACTCTGCAGTATATTGATTCCAGTCCTATCAGATGTGTGGGCGATAACAGTAACGCCCATGCTACGGTATTCTCGCATTCGACGAGAAGCCTTTGGTAAGAAAGACGGAAATGATCGCAACTTCCAGAACCAAGACTTACTTGTCTAATACCGTATAAACATATATATAGTACAGCGTCTTACTAACCGTTCGGGTTATACGCATATGTACTAATTACGCTAATGCGTTAAGGATTAGAAAGGTTTAATTACTAAGTGCACCCACATTTTTGTGGAGGGAGATTTGAAAACCATTTAAGAAAAATCATCCTCATCGCACCCGACCGGGGTTGAACCCCGAGGTCCCCGTCTTCGGCAGTCTGGTCTATTGAGAGTAGCTCGTTTATAAACAGGGGTGGATCCAGGATTTTCATTAAGGGGATAGTGGGAGAGGGTGGCGAATGCTCTGCTATTCTTTTATCTGTAAGTATACTAACTTGTCGAATTTATGCAATATTAATTACATTTTCAGCAAATTTAATCAATTAATGGAACTCATTATCATTAGGAGAAAGAAAATGAAGAGTAATGAGAGAAAATTTGAAAGGAAAAAATATAGAGGTTTAATGATTTTTTTTTCGCACCATGTCCTACAACCCGTTTGGGTTACACGCTTATGTACTAATAACGCTAATGGTTTTAGGGATTAGAAAGGTTATATTTATAGGAAGTGTGGAAGGAAAGTGGAAAACCATTTTGGAAAAACCACCCTCAATACACCTGACCGAGATTCGAACCTCAATCTCCCCATCAGCGAAATTCCAGTATATTGTAAAAGTGACGCTCTAAACTGTTTGATCATTGGAGCGTCTCAAATGCGGGTACATTATATCAATAATTTCTCATCTCTACTCTGCGTATTTAATGTATTCGTATTAACCGACCGGTTACTCAAA
>CABEEJ010002382.1:49829-111589 GCA_901482245.1 Timema douglasi
GGGGGGGGACAGTAGCCTATTTGTGGAACAAATGTAACTGACCGGAAAAGTGAGTTTGGAGTCGTCCAGCTCAACTAAATCGCAACCAGGTCAGGCCTTGGTTCAACTCTTTGTCAGGTCCACTGTGGATGATTTTCTATGCTGTAATCTTTCTATCCACTCAAGAAGTGTTGGTGGAATTCTTTTAAGGTTTATTTTATCAGTCATGTGGCCTTAAGATGGGTGTAGGGAACACAAGAAAAAGACTAGTGTTTTTGCAGTTTTTATAATAAAAAATTTATTTTTGTCGAAATAAATAAAATGTTGCTCCATTAGAAACATAAGAGTTTAATTTTCTTCCCATAGTAATATCAACAGTTGTTGAATATTAGTCATGAGCATAACAGTGTTAAACATTTTTAAATGGAGAGAAAATGTTGTCATTAAATTACAGGACAACCTTGTCATATATTCAAAAAACTCATTACGATGTGAATAAAAGCTATGTTTTTAATGAAACATTTTTTTTTTTTAATTTTGAACAAAAAATTTGTTTGTTATAAAAAATGCAACAACACTGACCTTGACTCTGGTTCCCTAAATTCCCATCTTAAATGGGATGGAGAGTAAAAGGCAGTTTTTTTTTTGCAGTTTTTATAACATTTCTTCCGGCTAAATTAATTAAATATTTCGATCCGATAGAAACATAGTTTAATATTCTTCTCAACAGCTGTTATCGAATTTCCGTCAAGAGCGTCCTAGAATTTTTTGAGGACTTCCTCTCCTCATTTAAAAAGTTTTTTATCAAATGCTTATATGTTCATGACAGACATCAAAGAAATGTTGAGAATACCAAGTGTAGAAAATTAAACTATCTTTCTGCTGGAGAAATGTTTGATTTATTGTGCCGAAAAAAGTTGTTTGCTTTTAAAACGTCGCGTCCCTTTCCACCCCACCCTAAATTAGTGAAAAATTACGGGCAGCCCTAAATATATGAGAGCTGTGTAGCCCTTATAGTCTATGGGGCCTAAATGACACTCTTATGTAAACAAACATACACATGCGTGCACAAAGTTCCTAATTGAATATCGAGGACTATTTTAGAAAACACAACAACTTAGCTTGTTGGCACGTTTTATGAACTTCCAAGCTAAAGTTTAAAATTAAATTCATTAGTTATAATCTATTCAGTAAATTATAGGAGCAGTTACCTTAACTACGATTATTTTGTAGCGTTTAATCGATAAGCTCTATCTCTGGTAGCACAGATTGTTACCGGCACATTCTCATGCGGCCAATTTTCTATTTATATCCGTTTACAATATTAAAACTAAAACTCACCTGACTCTTATTAACGTCCAAGGCTTAATGGAGAAGGTATCTCTTCAAACGTTGAAAACACGCAATATTTTAAAAACACTAAAACACTGATCAAAACTAAGTACTGTCCTTGAGACAAAAAAAAAGATGATAAACGTAAACTGCGCTAAAACGTGGCAGAAATAGGAAACCTAAAAGGAGAGGGGATGGGATGAGGATGAGGCTAAGGAGCTGTTTATATTAACTACAAATTAAATATTTTAACCTTACTGTCACTAAATAATGTTATAGTAACGTGACAAATATCGATTAACTTCAATAAAATAAAATATGAACGTGGTCTCTTTTATTTCTATAGGAGTAAAACCTTTGGACTTATAGAAAGCTAATAATAACCATATTATACTATGTAATCGCAAATATCTAATACGTCATCATGAACGTTCTCAAAGAAACACAACCGTTTAATGCGCAGACTACTAAGATATTGACTTGGCTCTCGCCCTCGCCGGAGATAGTGATTCTTCCATTCTGACGCAGACATGCGCCGCGCCCGTCATCTAGGAACCAATCATGAACTACGAGCAAGGGGAAATGGGACCACATAACTTTTTCATTATTAAAGTTAACGCTCAACATTTCATGACTTGGTTGTATTTATTCTTTGTCACGCTGAGCACTTGAACGTAATTAGCAACCTATTAGTTTTTCACTATCCCTTTAGTTGTATGTATACTCTGTTCTGATTCAATTTATACCACCTCTTATTGATTTTATCAATTAAAATAAAACTTGTCACCTCTTGACTGGAGGTAGAGGTTTGAATGTCAGCTTGATGTATAAGAGTGTTTTCCCCCTTAATTACGTCCACTATCTCTCTCTCTCTCTATATATATATATATATATATATATAGAGAGAGAGAGAGAGAGAGAGAGAGAGGGGGGGGGGAAATAATCTATATAATAATATAAATATATATCCATGATGCAATGGTAGTATTAAATGAAAATAAAAATAAATCGTATTTCTAAGCATATGTATGATTAAGTTTATTTATATTGTATTTTTTTTTTAATTCTAACAAATTTACATGCACTGTATCTTATGCCGGAATCACGATCAACCAAACGATCAATAAACGTTCACTTAATGTTCACGTAACGTCAAGTAAAGGCTTTCCTCGTGTGTTTTTTTAAATGGAAAATATTACGATGCAATTAAATAAACGTTCACCTAACCTAACTTTCATGTCACGTGAACGTTAAGTGAAGGGTGCTACGTGTTCTAAAGAGCCAATCATGTTGCGAGCAACTCAATTTCACTATTTAGTACTTCATTTGTTTACGGTATAGTTTGTTCGGGTTTCGCACACTCTGAAATATCGTATCCTCTTTTTACACTTTATTTTGTATATCTAGTAAGCTTCTATTGCAAGTACTTGGAGCCTTATCAGCGCTAAACGATTGGCTTTCATTTTAGTGAACAATTTGTTCAAATGGTCCGAATCTATTGCTTGTATTTTGTTCAGGTTGTTACGTGACGTCTTGTGAATCCTGACCACATGCTAGTTTATTATTATTATTATTATTATTATTATTATTATTATTATTAGCACCGCGTCTTACTACCCGTTCGGGTTATACGCACTTACGCTAATGTGTAATGGCAGGGTGATTGTGAGATGAAATGGAGGACCTATAGTTTAACGTGGAATTTACATTTACATTTACATTTACAAGATGTCTTGTCAGAGGTGAAGGAAGGGTTTGGAAATCAGATAAATCTATGCCGGGACCGAGGATTGAACCCCGGCCGCCAGCACAGAAGTCCGACACCTTACCCCTAGACCACCAGGTCACCCACACGCTAGTTTCTTCACATCAAAAGAACCTCACATAAAAGTAAAGTAAACGTTACGTTACTTGAATGTAAAGTTGAACGTGAGCCGGTAATTAATATACTCCTGGTTTATCCACCCATTTATGTTAATGGGACTAGGCATGAAGAAAGTAGGATTTAGAGAAAGTATATCCACACATGCGTGGAGAGAGATTATAAAATCATTTATAAAAAAACATCTCTAGTCGGGATTCGAAACCGGACCAGATGAGACTGATGCCTTAGTACGTGTGACTACCAATGCGGGTTTTACTAGAGAAAATTGGTTTATATACTCAGCCAAATAAACAATGAAAGCCCTAAACTAATTTATCACTAGAAATAAATACTTTTGCAAATGTTTTTATGAGAATCCACTAAATTAGATAGGAAGGTGCACTAATTAAGATATTTTTCTAGATTGTGACCACAACAAAGACTCATGATTGTGCTTAATGTGCTAATGAGCTCTCTTTTATCTTTAGTTGTTCTGTCTTACGCAAGGCCGTAGCAAGGGGGAGGGGAGGGTTGGGGGTTCAAACCCCCTGCGAAATTTTATGAACAAAATATATATGGCTTTATTTATGGCTCAAATAATATCAAAATTAAGATACAGATACAAATTAGGAGTCTGTGTTACAATAAAAAGCACTTCAGAGAGTAGGTGACCTGATGGTCTAGAGGTAAGGTGTCGGACTTCTGTGCTAGGGGTCCGGGGTTCAATCCTCGGTCTCGGCACAGATTTATCTGATTATCAAACCCTTCCTCCACCTCTCACAAGACATCTTGTGAATGTGGGGAATGCCAGGCCTCCACCGTGGTTAGGATTCCACGTTAAACTGTAGGTCCTCCATTTCATCTCACAATCACCCTACCATTACACATTAGCGTAAGTGCGTATAACCCGAACGTGTAGTAAGACGTGGTGCTAATAATAATAATAACACTTCAGAGAGCTTCTAGAGTTAAATATTTATAAGTTTTCTTAGCCTTCAGCATTTTGGGGGTTATTATACCATAAAAAACACCACTTCAAATAGCTTCTAGAACTGTTTATCATTTATAATTTTTTCTAGCTTCCAGCAATTGGGGGGTGTGCCCCCCAACCCCCCCACCCTCTTGAAATTATTGGCTGGCTACGGCTTTGGTCTTACGACAAGTCCATTCCTTTTGTCAGTGATCTTAGACCGTCAATGCGCCCTGTCCTCTGCCTCCTCCTTCATCTCCCAGAATTTTCTTCTTTCCTTCAAGTCATCCAATATGTGAATCCTCCTTCCTTAGCTCCTCTTTCCCTCAACCTTGCCTTCAATGACGTCGTGAAGAAGATAGTTCCTCCTAAGGATGTGTCCGATTCAGTTTGCTTTGCGCTGAAGAATTACATCCAAAATGGTTCTCTTCTCACCTACTCTTTTTAGGAGTTCTTCATTTGTCACCCTGTCTGTCCACCTGATCTTCTCAAGTCTTTTTCTAGATAAAGAATATATATATATAATTTTTTTTCACTGCGTCTTGCAACCCATCCAAGCTTTCCACAAATTTACATTGATGAGGTAGAAACTAGAAAGGTAGAATTCAGAGGAAATTCATTCGTGGGAAGGGATAGGGGACTACAATTACTGTCCGTACCATCCAATTTTCATAGGAATAGTCTTTTAAAATATACAAACATATTTTTTAAGGTAATTTTGTTAGGCTAACATTCTAATATTTTATTAGTGTTATTTAGTAGGTATAGATAATATCTATCTAAAGTGACAGCCACAGATCACATGACTTGACATATGAATACGTGAAAGTAGATCAAGTAGCTTTTCTTGTTGTTAAATAAGGCACTTTCTGTGACTGGCTGAATGTAGAGTCATTCTCTAAAGCATAAACTTTTGATATCACATTTTTGTTCAAGAGGGAGAAGTTAGCAAATAAATTTTAAAATAAAGAGGCGGAGAAAGGTAAAGTGACTTTTAGAAAATTAGATACCTCTCGAAATTATTTTGAGTTTGTTTTTAATAGAATTGAGGTTCAATGCGTATTTCTCACTTCACACACTCAAAAAGTAGCTTTTTCTTGCATTTGTCTCCACACAGACTACCTACAACTTATTCTCTTTTCAGGAAACAGGAAGTTGAGGGTATACAACAGATTTGTAATATTGCAACTAAGGTATTGATTCTCAGACTGTGGATGGAAAGTGATCCATTGATGAGTCGCAAACCGATTTTTGGTGGGCTATGAAAAAAATTTGAAAATTTTGTAATTATTTGAAAATTTTGTAATCATTTGAAAATAGAAAATCATAAAAAAATCTAAAAGTGTAAAACTATAGAAAAAATAATTTAATCCCCCCACCCCATTCTCCCTCTTCATATCCATTAAGGAAAGCTACATGGGTCGCCAAAGTTTGTCGTTCTAAAAATTAGGTAATGGTTTAAAAATGGTTTTGGAAGACACTGTTCTAAAGCATTCCTTGGACTTATTTTTAACGACTCAATTGATTGTAGCAACGACTTAGTTCTGCACATACAGTAGGCCTACCGGTTAACCGAGAATTTAGATGAAAGATCACGCTTTAACCAAAAAACGTATCGAAGTTGGTTTTTTTTGCATTCTTAATTATACAACAGCAAAATTGGGATGATTTTGATAGTGTTTGATCGCATCTGTGTTCTAGAGGTTATAGTTCATGGCTACAGATCCAGAGGTCCCGGGTTCGATCCCCGGCCCTTTCAGATTTTTTTGTAGGTCTGGAACGAGGTCAACTCAGCCTCGCGAAGACAAATTAGGAGCTACTTGAATAAAGAATTAGCGGCTCCGGTCTATAAAACTGAGATTAACGGCTGGAGGGTTTGTTGTGCTGACGACATGACATCCTCTATCCTCAAATGTTGGCATTATTTTAGTCAACATGCTGCGACCACTCGGTTGGTATAACGCGCTTGTGAGCTGATAATATGTATGCTTTTTAAATAGTTTTTTTCTTCGTTTTAATATCATTATTTTTCGATTTTGTTTTAGTTTTGAAAATATTTTCAAATGGTTTCACTGGTTTCATTTACATTGTTTGACTGTTTTAAATGTATAACCTACCTAAGTCAGGTGCTATCCTTGAGGTGAGATGGACTCTTAAGGTGCCAGTACAATTAGTGTGTCCCTATTAAATGACATAATTCGATTCACAAAGATCCATTCTATGATCCAATACCAGCCACCTTACGTTTCCCAGGCAATTAGATCTTAATAATTAATCAAAATATGGACTTTTCAGAGTGGAAAACTTTAACCTTCACACTATGTTTACAAGTATAACTTATATACATGTGTCGGGCTATAGAAAATAGTTATGTGTTCATTCCAGAAAACACTAAACTCTTGTACTGTTAAAGGTTTTGTTAATATTTGACATAAGCGCAATATCTGATTGGCAATATTAAATCTACCTAGATTACCCACTTCGGTGTCCGCACGGTCTAAGGAGTCATTCTCACAATAGACTGGACTACAGATGAGGGGAAGATCAGAGTTCAAATCCTGGTTGGCTATAATAAGGTTGGTGCCCCCTAAAGGGTTTTCCCCTTTCCACCCACGCAAATTTGGGTACACTTCCACTAAATTCAACCTTCCTCATACCTAACCCAGTAACGCAATTAATACATAGGCCTACACGTAACTAAGACTCAAACGGCTAATGAGACACGAAGCTAAAAAAAACTACCTATGCAACCGTAGGGTGGAATGGAAAAAGATAAGTGTTTTTCCAGTTTTTACAAAAAAAAAAAAAACTTTTTTTAGGCACAATAAATCGAATATTTTCCCAGTATGAACATAGTTTAATTTTCTACACATGGTAATCATATTAATAATTGTTGAATATCTGTCATGAGTATGTTAGCATTTGATGATAAACTTTTTATATTAAGAGATACAGCTATCTTCAAATTCTAGGATACCCTTGACATATATTATATAATAATAGTTGAGATTACCATCTAAAGATAATTAAACTCTACATTTTTACTGGATAAACATTTGATTCATTATTTTTAAGTGTTTTTTTTTTATAAAAACTTCAAAAATAATGCGCTTAACTCTCAATCTTTAACACTCCACCTTAAGTTAATTTCACGGAACTTTGACCCGACTATATCTTATGGTCACGAATCGTTTGAAAAGTGAGATTCCAAGGTCAAGGTCGAAACATTGGAAGCGAACACAATACTAGTACAGCGCGCTGTGTGTGTGAATGAGATACGGCGCCTTCTAGTCGGTCTACTGTCGATTCTCCTAGTTCGGCACTTCGGCTTCTTTCATCTAGTGCGAACCTTCAAGAAGATCGTTTTCTACAATCTGACACTAGTGGCAGAACATTTTTTTTACAACTTGGGATTTGGTGTCGAAAGAAAAAGATCCAACTCTATGGCACCAAATTTAAACATATTGTAGGAATTATTTTATTTCTTGGATAAAACCATTTCCAGTACAGCCAACCAGTATATAAAGCCAAGCCTCCCCATCAATGACAGCTCAGTACAAAATAAATTTGATCACTCGATCACCGATGCAGCTTTACTTTGAGAAAACTAGAGATAGGCGATAAATCACTGGACACCAACAGTCTTTTTTTTTCACCGGTACTCTTTGGTCAGCTTCACTATCAGTGACCAGAACTAAAAAGTATCGGTGAATGAGATACTATTATTATTAGCACCGCGTCTTACTACCCGTTCGGGTTATACGCACTTACGCTAATGTGTAATGGTAGGGTGATTGTGAAGATGAAATGGAGGACCTACAGTTTAACGTGGAATCCAAACCACGGTGGACGCCTGCCATTCCACACATTCACAAGCTGTGATTAAACACGTCTTGTCAGAGGTAAAGAAAGGGTTTGGCAATCAGATAGATCTGTGCCGGGACCGAGGATTGAACCCCGGACCCCCAACAGAGAAGTCCGACACCTTACCTCTAGACCACCAGGTCACCAATGAGATATAAGTTGATCGGTGTATTGCGACACGCTTACCAGATGGCGAAAGCTGTCGTAACTCAAGTCGGCCCGCCACATTACCGATTTGTTTTTGGTTCAATCGTTTGTGCTTTATTTGTGCTCATATGTGCCCGAACATAAATATTTGTGCTGTAAAACTAGGCCTTTTAGACAAAATTTAATTTGGTGGGCTAACTTGAGCTCAAGCTAGTCCGCCACATTAAATGTTCTCTTAAAGGTATAATTATATAGGAGCTAAAATGTTCATGTTCGAGCACATATGAGCACAAACGAATACCAAGCGAATGGTACAAACAGAATTTTGTTACATTGAATTTTTTTAAATGTGGTGGGCCAGCTTGAAATCAAGTATTCTACAGGTTACGGTATAGGGAAAGCTAAAGTTAGACCGCCACATTAAATTTTCCCTAAAATGACTAATTTTAAAGCACAAATGCTCATTTCCGGGCAAGTTTGTGCACAAATAGAGCACAAACAATTGAAAAAAAAAAGTTTTCGGCAATGTCGCGGGATAACTTAAGTTGTGCCGACAGATGATTGTGAAACCGGTGAACGTGCCTGACAAAATATCAGTTGGCGATATGGTGACTCAGCGTTACAGCCAGTAGTGTGTGGTCTTATGTCCTTTGCTCTCATCTTTCAATAAACATTATTTGATAAGAGCTGCTACTTGATCACTTTGAATGATGTCAACCTTATCTCTCTAAAGAGATCTTTTTTTGTTAGCACCGCGTCTTACTACCGTTTCGGCTATACGTTTATGTACTAACTACACTAATAGGTTTAGGGATTATGAAGGTTATATTTAGCAGAAAAATAACCACATTTGCGTGGAGAAAGAGATAAAGTGGGAAACCATTTTGAAAGACACCACCCTTAGTACACCCAACGGAGATTTGAACCTTGATCCCCCCCGTCATAGGTAGTCTAGTCAACTGTGGTAGTGGTGAGATCACTTAAGTTGACCCCCCTCCCCAACCCCAACCAAAATTAAAATTTAAATATACCGCCGTTTTGCACCCAAATATTACGTTTTGCACCCTAACCCAAGAGACGGTACGACTGTTTATGTTAAGGGGGGGGGGNCCCCATACTATCAAAATGTTGGATCTTTTTCATGCCATCTTAAAAGTCCTGTTTTGCACCGTTTTGCACCCAAGTATGGCGTTTTGCGCCTGAATAGTTTTTCAAGAAAAAATAATTAAAACGGAAAAAGGTGGGGTGCCAAGTTAAGTGTAGCCCCCCCAACTCAATAATTGGTTTTTTAATGCCAAAACAAAAGTCCTGTTTTCCACCGTTTTGCACCCTAAAGGATTAGCGAGAAAAAAAATATTTAAGATACAAAAAAATCAAGTCGTTGGACTTTCCTAGTGGGGAGCAACTGGTTTACCGTGTGAATTAGTGATACAGCATTGCCTAGTTTTTTTTAGTTATTAATTGGCACCCCATATAGTTCAAAAACACATGTTGCCACTTACAAAAATCATGTGGGGCGGGGAGGGCGGTAGGGCAGGGATGTATGGCGCAGAGGGAGGGTATCGTGCCATTCAATCATATAGCACTTGACCGGTCCGAGTTTCTTGATCAACTGAAGACGGCACTCAACCAGCTCTCTAGGCGGAGTTAACCTTCCAGAACCCCGTAGATGATCAATCACCCCCTCTTCTCGTCCGTCCCAGCATGCACTGCGTTTCGACCGCTATAAAGCTCCATGCTTCGCTTGGCAAATATATGATTACTATTATTCAACGTCTCCTAGACAGTCGTCCCTTAACAAACTTATCCTACATTTAGCGGTGATCAAGATGTTCTCGTCGAGGGACCAACCGGACCGTAGAAAGTAACCTGGACTTCGATAGATCAATAAAGGAATCGGGAATAGCCTGTACCATGGCTGGAGTCACATCGTAGTCTTTAGGGAATATAAGTTTAGAGGATTAGCCTATTATATAACTTAATGTATGTTGTTTTTACATCTAATGATATCCTCTCGCGCTTCACGCGAGTTTCCTGCTGAGTCTTGAGACCAGCAGTTTCAATGGGAGGGAGTCCCACACCTCAACCTGTATGACTATTTTGCAGTCGTCGAGGTGGCTATCCGGGAAAAAGATAGTTCTGATTGTTCAGGGCCTTGGGTTGGTGCCTTGTTAGGCTTGTTTAATTTATGTTGCACACCGCTTGGGTGTTCAACTTGTGGGCCGCTTCAGCCCTTCTGGCACGGCTCGTGGTTTCTAATTTTTTGTCTTTAATTTGTGTTGCTCACCCTCTTTTTGGGGTGTCCAACTATTGAATTATTGTTGCCCTACTGGATTAGACCAATGGGTCGTGAGCCAGTCTAAGAAAAGTTAATAGCCGCGAACACAGACCTTGAACTTGCCGGTACAATTGTCTGCATAATGTTCCATGTTAATGTATCAAGCAGACGGATTGTTACTAGCGTTTCTAATCTGTTATCGTACAGCTAATGGGCACTTCACGCCATGTTTACTTTTGTCTCTGCCCAGCAATCTAATAGGTAACTTGACGCAGTCAAGTTTATATACCATGTTAATTGAGATGGTGTTCCTAAGATGCATTATGTACCGTGTTCTGCCTTATGATTAATTAAATTTATATTTTTCTAACCTACCCTCTTCTTGCTATTTATTATATTGATATATGTATGTTACGTACCATCTAAACCCCGAGAAGGTACAATGTCAAATTTTATTTAATACCATTTTCTAAAGTATCACAAATTCACTTTAAACAGGCTTACAAACTAATTGTAAGCTACAAAACTGACCACAAATATGAATTTATTGATGTTGATGTAGGAAACATAAGTAACCATCGTTCAATATTATGCGTGCCAGAGTTAACTCAAATTAAACAAGCAAGATGTAAGCAGCTCCCAGAAGACAAGATAAAAGTAATAATAATAATACTTAGCACCGCGTTTTACTACCCATTCGGGTTATACGCTTAAGTACTAATTACGCTAATGGGTTATGAATTGGGAAGGTTGAATATAGATACAGTGAACACAAATTTTCGTGGAGGGAGAGTGGAAAACCATTTAGGAAAAACCACCCCCAATTCACTCAAGTGAGGTTCGAACCTCGATCTCCCCGTCCTCAGCAGTTTAGCTCAACACGAAACCTGCGCGTCAGCTAACTACACCCCCGAGGCGGGTCAAGAAATCAAAGATTAGTTTGATTGCACTGGTTGACAGAGACTATTTTATCACTATTATTGATGTGAATAAATATAAAGTAATGAAGGAACAAAATTTGTGTTTATGTCTCTATAATAATATTTACAAGAATAGAATGGGGAAGAAGCAAAACGAAGCTATAAAATATAAACTGCTATAGTTACTTTAATTTAAAATGATTTATTTTAATAATGCTATATATAAAACACCGAACTTTACTGTAATCCTTTTGCTCAAAGCTAGAATAAAAAGGTTCTATCTGACAAGTTATGAATGTAACGAGATAATTTAAAAAAAATCTAACTGAAATCATGCATATTTAATTTACACAACTTCTAAGATGCAGATAGAACCCTTTTATTTTCACCCGAAATATTGTACTTTACTAAACCAAACATATAAGAATACACCAAAGAAAGGAATTAGTTTTAGTATTTCAATAGTAATATATTTAGTTGAGCTGTTAAGTGTGTACCTTTCTATCTGACTATAGCTTCACATGTGCAATGGCTGTGAAAACGAATAGACCAATATACCAGTCAAAGAATCATTAGTTTTACAAGTATAGTAAAGATCAGAGTAGTGACTGGGATGAAATATAAACGTTGCGACAAACTGCAACTGTGACGAAATATCGGTGCCTTCAAGGCACAGTGACTGCCAGTCATGGTGAATAATCACTGCTATAAATCACAGATGTTTTAAAATCATAGTCATGGTGCTCACTGATATCGGATAATAACTGTTTCGCCCATCTCTAATGGAAACCAAACTTACTCTCTTTCATTCATCAACTGTTCCGTCAATGAGATAGCGGTAAGTCAACGTCACTATTTTTTTTAACGACTTTGATTTCTTTTTTTCATGCTTTTAACATAACTAGTACCACATTATGCAGCAATGTTACTCATTTTACAGCAAGGCAATAAGATAATAACCAACATAATAACAATTTTATAAACAATACTAAAAACTATTGCAAAATGAGGACAGGGAAGTTAAAATAAAATATAGGATTTTATAAAGTGTTTTCCTTCAAATTGTAATAAATAAATGAACAATGCAACCAAAATCGATTTTAATACATATTTTTTTCAGACTAATATATTCCACATAAGTAAGTCAGTTTTCAGGTGCATCACTGGCATCCAGTAAGCCTATCTATACTATGAGAAAAAATATAATTCTTTAATAATTATTTGCATTAATGCAAAAGGTTGAAAATTAAGGCTTACATAGTTTTAAACTAATGGCTATAGGAATAAGAATGGAATAGTCACAAAGGAATTTAATTAAAGTTTCCAAACAACTTAAAACTACATTTAAGATTAAATTACTTGGAAAATGTAAATGAGGAATAAAATTTTCATTTAATCAGTTGTTCCTCAGACGGAAATAGTCTGATTTGAAATTTTCTTCACAAATAACGAGATTGGCATAAATAATCGCACCACTTACGTCTTTAAACCAAGGATCTTCCATGTGGCAAGTCTAGTGGGTACTGGTTGGACTTAAAACTGTTCAATTTTCATATCCTAGAACACAACAAATATTACGGTAATAAACATCATTTTATAAATGAGTTTGTAAATTCAATTCGCATTTAAATTATAAAAAAAAATGTAGAATTTATTATTCTTCAGTGACCATATATATATATATATATATATATATATATTATATACATGATGCATGATGATCACTGGAGAGTAATTTTACACATTTCTAAAAACACGCATATATATATGCCCTTACCTTTAAATAAAAATAGAGGAAAAAATATATACTTTGGTTACTAAGACGTTTATAAAAACACAGAAAACATTAAACAGTAGTACATAATAACATAAAAATGTTCTTTAATACATAAACACACATACTAGATAGCTAAGATTAAACGAATAAAAGTTTATAGTGAAACTATAGTTAAAATATTGATATAAATACCTCAGCGCGTTCTTTGAGTGAGCAAAATACTAAAAAAAAAATAGTTTTAAAGTGTTAATATAAGAGATATCCGACCGCGAGTATTGATACATAGCTAATTTCTAGAGTATCGACACCATATTCCTATCGAAATAAAAATATCGATAACAGTAGGTATTTGTAACGAAAGAATAAGCAAAAAAATTGTAATATAATATATTTCTAGGTGATATTTTCCTCCATAGTCTTAGAATGTTTGTACTTTTTTAAAACTTTTGTACTTTTAGTATAATTGTTCCTATTTCGTATATTAAATCTCTTAAAACAAATTATATTTAGTCGCCACGTCTCACTAACCGTTCGGGTTGCATGCGTATTTACTATTTACGCTAACTTACTAGGGATGTGGAGGGTAGGAAGTTACCCGCATTCGCGTGAAAGGACAGGAAAAAACCCTTTAGCAACACCCACCCATCGCCTCCCTGCCTTGGTATACCTGACCTGGATTCTAGCTCCAATCTTAAAGTCATCGGCAGTCCAACCTATTGTGAGAGTGACGCCTTAGAACATTCGACCATTGAAGTGGGAACTAAAAATAATTGTTAATAGTGATGTAATCACAATATAATTTATCGCCTCGTTTGTCCAACTCAATTCTTATCAAAGAAGCAGAAACTTTTAATCAGTCTAGTTTAAGTACAAAAACTGTATTCAAACTAGTAAACCCTTGCGAAACTTTCTCACATTCAACCTTCCCTCCCCCTCCTCCCAAAAAATGATTTAGTCTTTTGTTGGGTTGTTGAAATTAAATACTCAGCGAAGTGTATACACAAAATAGCAAAGAAAGTTTAATTTCTGTAATTGATACAAAAATATTGTTAGATTTTCTTTTATCTTAAATTTTAAACAAACAATGTGTTTTAACGGAAATTAGGTATACTATGTCAGAAGTGGGTAAAAAATTCTATCCACTGATACCTTATTCATTACTGTAGGCTTTGTATTAGTTGAGAAAAAGGGACGCTGACAACATAAATAATATATAGGATAATTATATTCAAAGACTTGAGTAATGTTCGGGATACCTCGCAACAATACGTCACACCTCGAGATAGTATTGTGATTTTTACCGTTATTCCCCCTCCTCCTGCTCTCCTCCTTCCCCCTCCTCCTGACCTCCCCCTACCACCCCCAACCCAGGACATGTTGGTTCTTGATGATTAATTATTAATGATTGTTAATTAATTAATTGGTAGGTTAGAGGTGTTGGAGATTTTATTCATAAATTTGTTTATTAGTCTCTCGCTAGGGCTGTCTTATGTTGAATGAACATTGGTTCCTCCGTCACAAGGCCCTGTCAGCCTTTTAATTATCAATGATTGTTAATTGATTATTGCTAATTAATTATTGGCTAGGATCGAGGTGTTGGAGTTTTTATTCATTGATTGGTGTGAGCAAACGGTCCGTGACGTTTCGGAACGAACCTCGCACTATGGCTGTCATATGTTGAATGAACATTGGCTCCTCAGCCACAAACCACTACAGGACTGTCCAGCACGAACCTTGCGTTATGGCGGTCGGTGGTAGAGTGTGATAAATGGTTCCCCTACCTTGAGACCCCCTCCTCCTTCGCAACCCGCGCGCTAGTATGTCGGCCCGACAAGACAAGAATAGATATTGAGGTCATTGACCGGGGCAACGGGGTTTTCCCTGGCGTCAGCTTGACGGCTCACGAGACAAGAATAGCTATTGAGGTTATTGACCCGGGCAGCGGGTTTTCCCTGGCGTCAGATTGGCGGCTCATGAGACAAGAATAGATCGTGAACTAGGTCAGGGTGTCGCAACCCTTTGGGTTTTCCCTGGCACCAATATGTCGGCCTGACAAGACAAGAATAAATATTGAGGTCATTGACCTGGGCAACGGGGTTTTCAATGGTGCCAGGTTGGCGGGCGGACAAGACAAGTCGAGACTAGAATAGATCGTGACCCTGTTCTTCTCGTGACGTCAATCGAGGGGGGCTGGCTATACAGAGGGGCGCCCACTTGGTTGCCTATTTATAAGCGTTTGTAGAGCGGTTCAAGATGGGCAAGTTACAGCAGCTGATAGATATTGTTGACGCAGTGCAGACCGTAAAATTGTGGGATCTAACCACATTTACACTAAGCAAATTAGTCACTTAAACAACAAGAAAGTTAATGTTCACAAAAAATATCTTGATATAATAATATATTTAACTTACAAGTAATACACTTATGAGGATCTTGAAATTATTTCAAATTAATATGTTGTTACGTTTTAAATAATGAAAATATATAAGTTGACATAATATATAACATACAAAACACATTATCCGCTTAAACAACAAAGAAATGTAATGTTCGCAAAAATATATTCGTATATAATATATACAAAAAAACCACCTCGGTGGCGTAGTTGGTTAACGCGCTTGTCGTATTGAGCTCAACTGCTGAGGACTGGGGAGATCGAGGTTCGAATCTCGGTCGGGTGAACTGGGCGTGGTTTTCCACTCGATAATCATGGTTTCTTCTTCAACAAGTTTATGAAGAAATGTATCCACAACATTTTCACCACTATCGACAACAGGAGGTTTCACACATTTACCTTCGGAACCGACTATTACATATGCAAATCCTGATGACGTATGCTTCGTCATTTTTTGTAGTTGATGAGTGATCAGGGTGTGCAGACTGAGCTTATAAGCTATATGAGCTTGTATTTATAGGATAGGAGGGAGGTGTGGGTGTAGACGTTAAAACACAAACACAACAATTTTTACAATATTTATTTAAATCGTGAAAAAGTGTACACACAGTGAAAAGTATACTGTGAATATTTACAATATATATTTATTAGCATAAACATAACAATTTTACAATATTTATTTAAATCATGAAAAAAGTATACAAACAGTGAAAAGTATACTGTGAATATTTACAATATAGGGGAAAAGTGGCGTCGGTACTAAATATGATAAATACATATATATACAAACAGCTTATTAAATATTTGAATAGATTTAAAATAAAAATATATATAATCAATTTATTATATTTGACTAGAAAGAAAATAAATATATACAATCAGTTTATTATATTTGAAATAAATAAATATATATATATACAAATAGTTGACTAAAATTAAAATATATACAAACAGCTAATTGACTAGGAAAAAATCAGGTAAGCGGAGGACTGTACTGGCAAATAAAAAATATAAAAAAGTAACCCGGGTGCATAAAAAATATAAAAAATATGCTTGTTTTCATGCAGAAAAAACTATGAGAAAAAAATCTCAAATCTTTGAAAATTGGTATGTCAGTGGAACTGTCTAGAGCGAAAGAAAAAAAGATGATTATTCAGCCCGTCTAAATGATCACCTTTTATTCGTGGCGAGTGTGTTTACAAGGACTCTGATACCCAAACGGCAACGTATTAAAATCATCGGTTATCCGACGTTTGGTGTACACGGGCCGGTAGACTTTAGACTGTGAAACGGTACATACAGTCGCAAGACCTTTTCTTAAAATTTTGTGCGGTATCTGTATGTATCTTTCCACAGCCTGTTCAGTGACCATCGCTTTCAAAACTTCAAAATTAACATCGTTCCGGTTGCCATAGCTTATGGTGATCCCGCGAACTTTGCACATAGTTTTTGTTTGGGCAGGATTGCAACCAACACAAACTTGGTACGCGTAATTCTTGGGACCGCCAGATACAAAGGCGCTAATGTAGCTTCCCGGACCGTAATCCTGAAGTTCATCAGTGAGGTCACCTAAAAAGTCTTCGGTCGGTGGACCCCAATCGCCGGGGCGTTTAGTGAATAGAACGCTATCTGTATCATGATACAAAACGTGGTCCCCCAATTGTTCAAGGATGCTGTATAAGTGCAACCTAGCCATAGCAGTCATGTAGCATGCCACCGCCACACTCGTGTTAGGGTTAGGGCGCAACGCACCACGCGCATCCTTGTAATTGAGGAATATAACCTCATCATTTACATCAATGACGCTGTCCACGGTGATGTACGGATCTGTCAGGTACTTGTGGATGCCCTGATAGTCGTTAACAACGGCTACGTGTGGTAAATCGGGCCTTTGCCCAAACTTTCCCCATAGTGAATTTAAAAAAAGTTTAACCAGAGTGCAGAGACCAGGGTTTTTACAAACAGTGTCGAAATCGAGTTTTACCCCTTCCCTTTCCTCATAATTTTGAATATAAGCTAACTTTTCCTCTTGTGAGGTACACCACTCTGGCCATCCGCTGGCTTCTTGTTTAATTTTCAAAAAAGTATCAATGTACCCGTGAAACAATCCGCCAGAACGTGTCTGACGGTCGTAAACAGATACATTGTACTCCCACACTTCGTGTACCGCTTCAACGATGTAGCCTTTCTCAACGGCTTTCCGGATCTCATCAATCACCCAGACGCCTGTCAACCAGCGATCTTTTTTGTCGTTGTGCTGACACGCGTCTTGGTTTTTCTCCTCCCCGCATTTCCTGCACAAGATGAACATTAACTTGTCGTGCATCCGTGTAGGCAATACGGGCATGAATAAATCCCGCGGAGGCGTCACTGTAACTTTGGCTATGCCTTCTACTTGTTCTATAGACGGACAATTTGGTTCCAAGTGAATTTTGGGGTGGCCGACGGGGTATTTTTTGTACTTGCAAACGTATGGATACAACGAACACACATCCAAGTACTTGATCTTCTCCCCACAAGAAAGGTCTGCTTCGTGGAAGAGCTTTATACAATTTGTACGCCCGCCAAAGAATGCATCCCTAGGGCTGAGAGGCTCCTTGGTATACACCTCGTGCTGGAGTACAAATTGCTCCAAGTCCTTGTCTGTGCGTTTCATCGCATTAAACATACACTCCCACATCTCTACGACCGTGTAGCCGGCATTCTTAAACTTTTCAACACAAGCCATGGTCGCTTCATAACGCGTCTCCATGGTCTCGTGGGAACTATTTTTGATAGGGGTGGTCCTATCAGGGTAACAGAGAGGGCACCAGTGCCAATAACAGCCCCAGAACTGGAAGACGGTGGTGGTATCTCCAGCTTTAACAACGCCGTCGACACGTCGCACTAACACATATTCCTCACGACCGTTACCCGCATGAAGAATAGAGACACCGAGTTGATGGGCCTCCTAGCAGAGTCATTGTACAGCGACGTGCGACTGTTGGTATGCGCACCGATAGCCACCGTTAGGGATAATAACGATAGTATTCTCCTTAAGATGACTTCGGCTGTAAACCAACATGGCCGCTCCAGCTATCGTACACGCCTCTCTGAAAGGATCCACCTTTGCTTTCTCCATGAGCATCTCTCTAAACTTCAGGCAGGCCTTCCGTAGGATCTCTACATCTTTCACACAATACAGTTCCGACTTGCGTTTAAAATCAAGACATCATTTTCTTTGACCAACGCGTCATACCACTTCTCAAAGTGCTCCTTTCCCTCAACTGACATCTCGCCGATGCCGTAGTCCTACTTTTTCGGCAAGGGACCCCTATACCCTGCGTTTACCTTTTTATTGAAAGAATGGGGGAAATGTCCCTTGGCCAAAGACTCGTCCAAGCCAAATGTTTTGGGCAATTTGGACAACGACATCGGGATAAAGTTCAGTGAGTCAATAAAGTGGAGCGGGCCGTAACGCATGGACGTGATTTTCCCACCGTTCATTATAAGTTCTGGAGTCCATTTTTTAACCTCCATCATATACTTTAAAATAAAATTTCCATCATAGGATTTCGCGCTATGGACAAGGAGGGTGATATCCTTAAATTTTGAATCTTTAATTTGCACTATAAATTCAAAAAATTGGGCCATTGTAGTATCACCCTTGAATATGCGAGTCCTACCGCCCCCACATTCAACATTCAGCGCAATGATGGTCATTTGCATCTATATGTACGCAGGCCTTGCAACACGTCTGCACAACACATAGGTTAGGTTCGTGCAAGTACGTGCCGGCCACACCTAGAAGAAGAGTTTCTTATCTGCATTCAAAATCATAGAATACAAACATGAAATTGCTCTCTTCCAGTGACGGCTTTGACGGGGCCTGCTTCATATAACAGATATGATCAAAATGACGATGGGTCTCACATACTCTACAAAAAGTCTCATAACACCTATGTGAATAATTTGATTTTTCCAAACTGAAAAATTGCCCGCACACCTCGCAAACCTTTTTTACATCACAGACCGACCTGTGACTTCTGAAAAAACCGGGACGTTTATGGTTATCAAAATATATTTGGTTTGTGAACCAACGCCCGCAGTCTTTACAGACCACAGATCGGCCTCCGCTGCAAAGCGCTTTAGCGTAGCACTTTTTGCACGCGGATGAACATTTGTGCTCGTCCTTTGTGTTGAACGGTACACGGCACTCACGGAAAAAGTACCCACACTTAAATGCGGCTGTCAAATATGTTATGACGTCAAAATGGTTTTGCATGTCGTCGTGAAAATTCAAATCAAGGTAGCCCCTAAAGGAATGTATCGGGGAGAGTAGCCCCCCCCCCCATATAGGACCTGTCTCCCTCTACGTTCCCTGAACACGGTGATTTTGTATTCGGAGAGGTATGCTTGAAATTGTTTCAGCTCGGTTAGCCCACCACCTTTCAAAAGATTCACACGGGCATCACGGCATAGTTCCTCTGCATTGAGTTTTTGAATAGGTTGACCCATTTCGATTTGTCTAAAGGTGTTCACATCCATGCATCCTGGTTCTCTTTTATTATCACATATAGCTTTGGCGACAACCAATGCACGGGTAAGACAAAGTGTGTCGTCATTTTGAATCGTAATGATCCCTTTGTTATTACGGCTAATATGTGCTTGCGGGAGTGAGTTTATCACAATAACTTCTACCACTCCCACAAGGCTCCTTAAAGTGGCAGAGTTTAACGTACAGTGGTGCTGTACTCAAAAACAAAGTATTACTTGGCAACAGGCGACTTACGTTATCAAGCACCACTCTAGCGTCTAGCTGGTCTGCTCGCCTAAATGAAACGTACACAGGGCTCAACGTAGAGTCAGTGCTACTCAAAAGCAAGCCTACGTGGTCATCGGCGCTAACGCTATGGTCCTGCAGCCGATGGAGTAATTAGTAATTTGTTCTTCAAGCCAGCTTAATGCGTCATGATCGCTTGCTGGAGCACCAAGATGTACGGTAATTTCTCTACCAGTATAAAAGAAATGCCTCAATTGTTTAATCCTCTCTTTTACGATACGAAGAGGGATACCATTTGACAGGGTACCGCCTACCTGATTTACCGGGCCACTAATTCCCTGTTGAGGGGCTGAAGACGCTCCCGCTGTAGCAGGCTCCATGATCCCCGTCTCTCTCACCGCCGCCGGGGCTCGAGCACCGTCTCCCAGGTTCGGTGGCGGTGCTCCTGCACTGTGGTGAGGGGGACTAGTAGTCAGTGGCTGTGGGAGGACCATCCCTCCATTTCCGGTCTCCAATTAAACTATAACACATGTCAAAGTAAGCACTATTACAAACATGCACGTATTTTTTTCTTTAAAATGTATAATAATTTTGGTATTAATATAATATGTTACATTTTTTCCTAAACATAATTGCTTTAGCTGAAACCAGCATTTACAGAAGTGAGTCATCATTTGCGTGGAGGGAGAGTGAAAAAATGCCTCTAGTTTACCCTGGTAAGATTTGAATCTCAAATCCATCTCTTTAATACTTTTGGGATTAATATAATATGGCACAATTTTTCCTAAACATAATTGCTTTAGCCGAAACCTGCATTTACAGAAGTGAGTCAGCACTTGCGTGGAGGGAGAGTGAAAAAATGTCTCTAGTTTACCCTGGTAAGATTTGAACCTCAAACTCATCTCTTTAAAATGTATAATACTTTTGGTATTAATATAATATGGCACATTTTTCCTAAACATAATTGCTTTACCTGAAACTCGCATTTACAGAAGTGAGTCAGCATTTGCGTGGAGGGAGAGTGAAAAAATGCCTTTAGTCTACCCTGGTAAGATTAGAACCGCAAACTCATCTCTTTAAAATGTATAATACTTTTGGTCTTAATATAATATGTCAAATTTTTTCCTAAACATAATTGCTTTAGCTGAAACCAACATTCACAGAAGTGTGTGTAATAAATAAAGTTGAACCCTAGGGCAGCTACCAAAGCAGTTAATTTAATACTATGAAGCTTAAACATACATTTTCACCCATGTAGGGAATCGATCCCGGGACCTTTCGTAAAGCGCGTCTAATAAATACACCCTCGTACAACTACAAAAATTTAGTCCAAAAGGATAAACTCTCATTTTCAGCCCCTGTTTGGATTCGAACCAGTGTCCCTTGGAACTGCATACATATAGGATTTGTCTCTCTCTTTAAATTGGGTAATATTCCAATGGATTTGTTTACAACCCACAAACATCATAAATGAAAGTGTACAGACTTTGTTTACTCTTGGTGAAACGTGAATTTAATAAATGTCTAAAGTAACGATTATAATTTTCTGCCTTTGTACAGGAAATGAACCCATGACCATGAGTTTATTATACAGACAATAAAATGATGCTTTAATATTTGATCGATCACATTTTAAATCGGCGATTATAGTTTTCTGTCTTTGAACCCAGGACCCTTTAAATCCTTTACTGGAACATATACAAAATACCAGTCAGGGCAGTTATTTTAAAAACTAAACCAGTATTTTCGCTTATGCCCGGGAATTGAACCAGGGACACCCCAATGGTTCAGCAGGGTTTTTAAGTGTATAAATCGTACAGGTACTATACACTAAACGAACTAGTACAATCTCCCATCTGACAAAAGGGTTCGTTCTCGTGACGATATAACGGTGTTTGCGAGAGCGAGAGAGAGCTACACATATAGTATATTTTCAAGCTAGTGGCTACTTGGAGACGGTACTTACATATTAGCCGGTCAAGGGTATACAAATCTTCCCAAACAGAGGGGGGCGCATTTCCTTCGACGTAAAGGGGCGCCGGCGAGAGGATGCCAGGGAGTGTTGTGGGGGTAGCCGTATCCGGCGGGGGGCCTGCGATGACGTCGTGCGTGGCACGGACCAGTGCGGTAGATGGTTGAACCCCCATCGCGATGCTGCCCAGAAGACCCTCATCTAACCCGTATGGATCCCAGTAGTCTGAAATTAAATAAATACATATTAATTACCATTTACAGAAAATTAAAAAAACACTGGCAAGTCTATCGTAGGCAGATAATTAATTATACATGGACCAGTCACCATCCGCTCTGCAAACCCCATTTTCTGTAAACTGCAGCAGCTGGTCCAGGCTATTGGGATCCTCAGGTTGTACACCCCCGGCAATCATTTGGGGCTCGTCAACTAAAAAAAAAAAACACCATTGTACACCACAGATGTGTTATCCCGAACACTACTGACTTGTTTCTTTAAATACCGATGCGATACTGAGATGTCACTATTCATATAAAAAAAAGTATCAAACCAAATTATTGAGTAAAAGTAAGTACTGGTATCGAAAGAAAAATATATATATTTGTAAAAAAATCTATAATTTTTTCCACATTCTTAATTACAAAACAACTATTCGGTTTCAGTATGCAGATAATATTGGGAACGAAGATAACTTAATAATTTTGGCACAAATCACAAAAGTTAAATTGTGCCTTCGAAACGTTAAAAGAAAAGGGTAATCAATGTATTTATTTATATTATCAGCAACCGCATTATAAATTTTCTCTAGAAAGTTAATAAATTTCGTCAAGGCCGTAATCAACAAATAATTTAAGGGGGGATCTGGTGGGCACATCCCCCAATTGTCAGAAGCTAGAAAAAAATTCTAAATAATAAACAATTCTAAAAGCTATCTGAAGTTTTTTTTTATGGAGCCATAACCCCCTAACTGCCGGAGGATAGGGAAAATTCTAAATATACAACACCTCTAGAAGCTCTCTGAAGCGTTTCTTTTAGAAACATAACTGCCGAAGGCTAGGAAAAATTCTAGATATTAAACATCTCTAGAAGCTCTTTGAAGTGCTTTTTATAGTAACACAGCCCCCTAATTTGTACTTGTATCTTCATTTTAATATTATTTGAAACATGAATAAAGCCATATATATATTTTGTTCATAAAATTTCGGGAGGAGGGGGGACCCCCCCCCAAAAGGCTATGGCCTTGAATTTCGTTAATGCTGGTGATAAATAACGAGACCCAGTTTTTTTAGATGCACTTGATGATTTTAAGGATGACGGGGATATTTCAGTAATGGCCAATAAATTCTCATAACATTCCGCAAGAATATTTTCTTCCCATTATGCATTTGTCTAGGTTATGGAACAAGAAACTTAGGACCACAATTTATTAAGAAAGAACAGATTTAACCAGTATAGATAAATCCAACCATCTTAAGCAATATAAGCACGGTTACTAGAGGTGAGGCCTTTTTGCGTGGGGCTTAGGGAGGGGGGAGTTGGGGAAAAAAGGGGGGTTTTAAGAAGCTTGATGTCCCAAGCCAAAGTGAGTCTAGAAGTTATTCGGAGTAGGTTTTTAATTTAATCATTCAAGAAAATTAGAGAGTGAAATAAATATAGAAAGGGGGGAAATTTATTCCAAGGGTTAAAGGGGTAAATCATTTTCAGAGAGGAACACCATCCCCTGTAGCCCACGACTCCACCGCCACTGAGCACAGTTGACCTACAGTCCTCTATATGTGACTCCATCTGTATTTTGTTTATCATGTTTAGCGTATTAAAATATCCAGCATGATCATGTTCATATATTGACCGGTGTTTGGTTCAGAGACAAAATTGGAAGAAAATAAGTTGTTTATACTTTTGCTTCATTTTAAAAGTTTAAATCTGGCACCGATCTAGATTTTTTCAAACAAGATCTACTCCGGAGAAGAGAAGGGATATATCCCGCCCATTTACCCTCAAATTCTTCACACCCTGGCTGAGCTACTACAAAGGATCTGAAACAATTTATAGTTTTCGCGTATGTCTGAATTACAGTTTGTTTTAAAAACTGTAGTAGAAGAAGGGTATTCTATATTATATTTTAGATTAGACTGTCAAAGACGGGGAGAGTGAGGTTTGTTTCCAGCCGGGTGCACTGAGGGTGTTTTTTCCTAATCAGTTTCCACTATTGTTCCACGCAAATGTGGGTGCACTTCCTATGAATTAAACCTTCCTAATTCCTAAGCCATAAGTGTAATTAGTACATAGGCGAACGGGTAGTGAGACGTGGTTCTAATAATATAAGTAGTCTAGTACGACCATATAGAATAGGACGCCGACTGGCTCCTATAAATAGCTCTGGCCTGTGATTGGCTGTTATAAATAGCCCAGGTTCAGTTGCCACCCCACCCCTGACCCCCTTTATCCTTTATTCCCCGCGACGTTCGTTCCTGATTTTTTATGTGTGCTTATTTGATTTAAATGTGTGCCCATTTGACCCTATGTCTGGGTAGGATTGGGACTGACGTGGGAATTTTATTTATTTATTTATTGGTGTGGGAGTTTTCTTGTTTATATATTGGTGTGGCTGTTTTTTTATTTATTAGTAAGAGAGCGTGTAGTCTCGGTCTTGGGTACGCGTCCCGCGACAGTAGATTTTGGGGACGAGTGCAGGAGCCTCCCCCTCCTTACATCCTCCTCTGTCTCTGCCATTGCACATAATGAGATAAATTACAATGCAAAAAGCTACAAGTATTATTGTATTTATAAAGTAATTAGCGCTGTTGGCCTGTCAGCCCTAGTAGGAATTCTAACCCCGAGTTTGACATTTAGAAGTGTACCGACATTCGCGCTGGGTTGAAATTCGAAAAGCTACAAGAATTTATGTATTAGAAATTTTCGTTTGTTCAAAATAAAAGGATTCTATTTATTTGACCTATCAACCCTAGTACGGGGTTGAATCCCAAGTTTGCCATTTAGAAGTGTACCAGCATTTGCGCTGGGTTTAAATTGGAAAAGCTACAAGCATTATTGTATTTATAAAGTAATTAGCGTTTGTTCGAAATAAAAGTATTTATTTTTTCGACCTATCAACCCTAGTAGGAATTTTAACCCCCTACATCCTTACGTCACAGGGTGAGACGTGTACACACATTTGCGGGGTTGTAAAAAATAAACAAGACCGCAGAGGGTGGATAGCGGTCCTTCACGGCATATTGTGTCCCGTAGCCACCAGGGGGTAACACATCAACTTTCGCCAGACGCGTGAGCACGACTGCGGAGTAGCTGTAAACCAATGCTGTCTTACATGAATCGGGCAATCACCGATGAGGAAACCATATTATTTATCAGTAAGAATCCTACACCTTTACATGCGGCATACCCCATTGAAGCGACTATAAATATACCTTGAAATCATTATATTCGGCCATTATAATTAATAATTGCACTGAATAAACATCAAAATGAGTTTCGACGCACTGGAAAATTGGAAAATTCAGATATGTTTTCAAGAGTTTTTTTAGATTTTACACGACGTATTGCCCACAGCGTGTGTGAGGCTGCCAGACTATGAAAGCATAGAAGTGGTGGTGGGGTCTAAACCAGTACATCTCCTTGAAGCTGTTAGTGGTCTACCCCCGGCGGCAAACTCAGCCCCACCGGTTCCTGGCGCATGCTATGGAAAGGCTGTCAGCGGGGTGCCTAATGTTTGGTGTGAATTGGATGTGATATATCGTCTAATATGTAAGTTTGCCACTATTTAACTATTAAAGAACATATTCTAAATCTGTATAAAAAGGTACCATCTACAAGTAACAATATTATAGCCACTAGCTTAGACATAGACAACTTTTATAACACAAGATTTCTTTGCTTCCACTCTAGCACTACCCAAACCACAGCTATTCTGCTGGATCATCACTAACGAGGCTATTACTGAATTTATCAACTGATTCAACACAGATGCTTACATGTGAATCTAATTCAAAAACAAGTTTTTTTCTACATTCTCGACCACTGTTTTTTTACACTTACTTCTTTCACAATGGCTGTAATGTTATCATGACGTATATTAGTAAATTTACTTGAACTAGTTACATTTCTTGTAAAAAATGTGTCCAATCTACCGATCGTTTTCAAAATGTTAGTTTCCCTTTCTTGCTTTTCTTTTGCCAGTTTACGAAATGCCGCCCCACTTAATTTTGGGTGTTTGTTTTTATCACTCATTTTAAATAATCACGTGATTAATAGCGAAATAAATTAATATAGATTACAATCATAATAATAAAAGTAATAATAATAATTAACCAGATAGATTTTTACTAATTAGACAGTATTCCTATGTAATTTAAATGTTGCACATTAGAACAGCCAATTCTGCACCACAAACACACAACCACTGACCAACTAGCCTACCATTAATAGTAATCCCGTACTGTTGAAGAGAATCGTTAAAAGAACGACAAAGTAAAATATTCGATAAAGACTTCTACGAATTACAGCGTGTTGTAAGTTACTAAAGCTATGACTTTGCAACGTTGCATTTTTTTAACTAAATTGCCAAGGGTTTTAAGAAGTTAGCGTGATAATAGGTGTTCGTTGGGGGGAGTTAGTATTCAAGAAAAGATTTCTATGAAAGATATTCAAGTATGCTCATTGTTCATGGATGAAGTCAGTGACAAATTGATTGCAAAGTATAGTTATTTAAAAATAAATATTGTTGTTCTGACTTTAACTTGAACTATTTTGATAATGTTATTTAATAATTTTTTAAAGTTATTATTAAAAACAAAATATTATAACAAAAATAATGTCATCCAAAATTTTCCGGCCCCTAAGGCCTCCGCCTTTAGGCCAGTGCCTAGTGAGCCTATAGTGTAAATCCGCTTCTGTAATGTGCAAGAACAGTAGTTTTAACGTTCTTTATGTTTCAAGTGTATTTTATTACACACACTTTGCGAATACATAGGAATGTTTAGGAAAAATTGTATTAACATATTATATTAATAACAAAAGTAGTTTGAAATTTAAAATAAATATATATTAATCGTAGCATTTAAAGATAAAAAATACGTAAGTTCACAGTAAATAAATAATTTAAATTTAATATGCCTGGAACCATTGTATTTAAAGAGTTTACTTTGAAATTAGTTTTAATTCAAACTTTTGTGTCTTATCTCAAATGGATATTGGAGATGCCTGTCCAAGCCGTGGGAAAGAAGCAGTCCAGGTCCCAACTTCCGCAGCACCCATTCCGATGGCAGGAGCTTTGCCACCTTCAGGCGTCTTCCAGCAAGCCAGTGCTAGTGCTGTAGGGGAGAGGCAGACAGGAAGCACACACACCCATCAAGGCATGGATATGGCGGTGAAGGGACCATCATCAACACCACGGCCAGGAATTAGTGGCCCGGTAAATCAAGTTGGTGGAGGGTTGTTACAAGGTATCTCTCTTTGAGTCGCCGAGAAGAGAATTAAGAAATTAAAGCGTTTTTTTAATGTCAGGCATGAATTGATCATACAATGAGGGACACCAGAGAGCGATCGTGGTGCTCAAACCTGGCTCGAGGAGCAAATAAATTCTTTGTTAGGGCGTCTCAAGGAACACAGAGTTAACACGGAGGATCACATAGGTCTGATATTAGACACAGATTCGTAAAGACCTGTATTTGTGTAATTTAGACGTGCAGATCAGCTTGACATGGAAGCTGTGCTTTCTAATTTAGAAAGAGTGTTACAAATAAATGCGTCGTTACACACATCGTCCCCCATGTATGTCAAGTTACACCACTTTAATGATTCGCACGAGAGGGGTAATCATAAATGTGATAAACTACTAGTACATATAGCCCTAATAGCAAAGGCATCATTACGATTCAAAATGGCGACACACTGTGTCTTGCCCATGGCTTGTTTGTCGCCAAAGCTATATGCGATAATATAAGAGAGCCAGGATGCATGGACGTGAACACCGTTAAACAGATATAAATGGGTCATCATATTCAAAAACTCAAATCAGAGGAACTACGCCGTGATGCCCATGTGCATTTTTTGAAAGGTGGTGGAATCACTGAAATGAAACCATTTAAAACATACCTATCTAAATACAAAATCACAGTGTTCAAGGAACGTCGGGGGAGACAAGTCCTATATGAGGGGCCTACTCCTCCCTAACATTCCTTTAAGGGATACCTGGATTTGTATTTTCACGATGATAAGCAAAACCATTTTGATCTCATAACATACTTGACAGCCGCATTTAAGTACGGGTACTTTTGCCATGAGTGTCATGTACCATTTGATCATAAGAATGCGCACAAATGTGAAACCATGTGCTAAAAGGGCTACGCTAAAGCGGTTTGCAGTGGAGGTCGAACTGTGATCTGTAAAGACAGTGAGGGTTGATTCACAAACCAGACTTGTTTTGATAACCATAAACATCCCGATGTTTCCAGAGGTCACATGTCAGTCTGTGATGTAAAAAAAGATTGTGAGTTCTGTGAGCATTTTTTCAATTTGAAAAAGCAGAATATTCACACAAGTTGTATGAGACTTTTTATAGAGTATACGAGACTATCTCCTTTTGGTCATTTCTGCTACATGAAGCAGGCCTCATCCAAGCCTTCACTGGAAAAGAGCCATTTCTTATTCGTATTTTATAATTTTGAATGCAGACAAGAAACGCTTCTTCAGGGTGTGGTCAACAATTACTTTTACGAACCTAATCTATGTGTTGTGCAGATGTCTTGCATACCTGCCTTCATATCTATGGAAATTACCATAATTGCACCGAATGCGGGGGGGATAGAACTCGCATATTCAAAGGTGATGCAACAATGCCCCAATTTTTTGGATTTCTCAAGCAAATTAAAATAACAAAATTTAACCACATCACCCTTCTAGCCTAAAATTCCAAGGGCTAAGATGGAAACTTTATTTTAAAATATACGATGGAGGTAAAAATTGGACTCCAGAGCTTATAATGAATGATGTGATAATCATATCCATGCATTACGGCCCGCTCCACTTTATTGACTCACTGAACATTCTCCCAATGGCGTTGTCCAAGATGGCCAAAACATTCGGCTTGGACGAGTCCTTGGCCAAGGGACATTGCCCCAATTTTTGTAATAAAAAATAAAACTTGGAGTATAGATTCCCCTGGCCGCCAAAGGAGGACTAGGGCATCGGTGATATGCCAGTTTAGGGAAAGGAGAACTTTTAGGAGTGGTATTATACGATGGTCAAAGAAAACATGTCTTTGATTTTAAAAGCGAGTTGGAACTGTATTTCGTGAAAGATGTAGAGATCCAATGAAGGGCCTGCCTAAAGTTTAGAGATATGCTTGTAAAAAAAGCCAAGGTGGATCCTTTCAGAGAGGTGTGTACGATCGTGGGAGCGGCCATGTTGGTTTACCGCCAAAGTCACCTTAAGGAGAATACCATCGGTATCATACATAACGGTGGATACCAGTGTGCGGAACAAAAGTCGTACGTCGCTGTACAATGGCTCTGCTGGGAGGCCCATCAACGCAGTGTCTCTATACTTCATGCGAGTAACTGCCATGATTTATGTGCATTAGGGCGACGTGTAGACGGCGTTGTTAAAGCTGGAGATACTCTCACCGTCATCCAGTTCCGGGGCTGTTATTGGCACGGTTGCCCTCTCTGTAATCGTGATAGGACTAATATCAAAAACAGCCACTACTAGACCATGGAAACGCACTATGAAACGACCATAAACTGTGTGGAAAAATATAAGAACGCCGGCTACGGGGTCGTAGAGATATGGGAGTGTATGTTTAATGCGATGAAACGCACAGACAAGAACTTGAAACAATTTGTACTCTAGAACAAGGTGTACATCAAGGAACCCCTCATCCAGCACAACGACAAGAAAGATTATTCTTTGACAGGTGTCTGGGTGATCGACAAGATCCAGAAAGGCATTGAGGAAGGCTACACCACTGAAGACGTACACGAAGCGTGGGACTACAATGTACCCGTTTAGATCGTCAGACACGTTCTGGTGGATTGTTTCATGTGTACATTGATACTTTTTTTGAAAATAAAACAAGAAGCCCCCGGATGGCCAGAGTGGTGTACCTCACAAGGAGAGAAGTTAGCTTATATTCAAAATTATGAGGAAAGGGAAGGGGTAAAATTCGATTTTGGCTCTGTTTGTAAAAACTCTGGTCTCCACACATTGGCTAAACTCTTTTTAAATTCACTATGGGGAAAGTTTGGGAAAAGACTCGATTTACCACACGTAGCCGTTGTCAACGACTATCAGGGAATCCATAGTACCTAATGGATCCGTACATCGCTATGGACACTGTAATTGATGTTAATGATGAGGTTATGTTCCACAATTACAAATATTCTCGTGACGCGTTGTGCCCTAACCCTAACACGATTGTGTCGGGGGCATGTTACACGACTGCTATGGCTAGGTTGCACTAAAGCAGCATTCACTAAAAATTGGGGGACCACGTTTTGTATCATGATACAGATAGCGTTCTATTCACGGAAAGCCCCAGCCATTGGAGTCCACCAACCGTAAACTTTTTAAGTTACCTCTATGACAAACTTTAGGATTACGGTCTAGGAAGATATATTAACGCCTTTGTATCTGTTGTCCCCAAGAATTACGCGTACAGAGTTTGTGTTGGTGGTGATCCTGCAAAAACAAAAACAGTGTGCAAGGTTCACGGGATCATCATAAGCTATGGCAACCGGAACGACGTTAATTTTGAAGTCTTGAAAGCGATGGTCACCGGACAGGCTGCGGAAAGTTACATTCAGATACTACAAAAAATCGTAAGTAAAGGTCTTGCGACTGTATGTACCGTCTCACAGACTAAAGTCTACCGGCCTGTGTACACCAAAAGATGGATAATGGATGATTTTAATACGTTGCCGTTTGGGTATCAGAGTCCTTGTAAACGCACTCGCCACGACTAAAAGGTGATCATTTAGATCTAGACATAACATTTTTCAAAGTTTTGAGAACATTTTCATAATTTCTTTCCATGAAAACACGCATTTTTTAATTGATTTACTTTATGCAACCGGGATATTTTTTATACTTTTTTAACCACCAGTACAATCCTTCACCTAGCTGATTAATTCTAGTCAAATATGATTAGTTGTTTGTATGTATATTTATTTTAATTCTAGTTAATTTTGTTTATTTGCTTTTTCCTTGTACATATTTTAAATTTAAACCTTCTGTATATATAAACCGTCTGTCTCTGTCTCTCTCTCTCTCTCTCTCTCTATATATATATATATATTCAAATACTGTTTAAACTGGTCTTTGTAAATAGCCTAAATATTTAGTACCGTTGCCACTATTCCCGCTACGACCTCAAGAAATTGATTATTGCTCCCTCTACAACTAAACGTGTATAATATACTTCAAGGTATGAGATATATTCTAGAACTATAATTTAAAAAAAAATAGTATTCCAAACATTCCTTTCTTGAGCTGAGCTATATTACAAAACTTTTATGTTTGTGCATATAAATATTTTAAAACTGTTATGTTTATGTTTTAACAATTACACCCCTCCCTCCTAACCTATAAATACAAGTTCATTTGGTTTATAAGCTCAGTCTCAAACACTATTAACATGTTGAAACATCAATTTTCGGCCATCATCAGTGGCCCTTCCGGCTGTGGAAAGTTACATTCTGTAGGCGACTTTATCCGTCACTTGGACACAATGTGTGACGTTAAATTTAATAAAATAACATGGTATTATGGTGTATGGCAATCAGGATTAAAAAAAGACGGTCAAGTCCCCATATAATATTATGTAAGGGTTTGCAAGAAATGGATGGCGACAGTAATGAAACTCCACAGCTGATTATCCTGGATGACTTGATGCGTGAAGCCAATGAAGTGGTCGTCGATCTTTTCTCAGAGGAAGCCATTATCAAAATATCAGTGTCATGTATCTTACACAAAATATATTCCACCAGGGCGAGGGCCAAAGAGACATTTGCTTAAACGCTCACTATATCGTACTTTTTTAAAAATCCTAGGTATAAAGCTAAGATTCAACGCCTTGCACGTCAAATCTATCCTGAAAACCCCCGTGTTTTACAAGAGGCCTAAGCTGATGCTATAAGTACTCCACACGAGTATATATTTTTAGATATCAAGCAAGGTACACTCGAATGATTCAGATATAGAACCCGCACATATGTCGGGAGCTGCGTGTACTTATCACGCAACAGCTATAAAAACACCGACACTTCCCGATTACAGATCATTTCATAACCATAAGTCCCAAAGTGCTGAAGAAAGCCCCTCTGATGCGTGCGATTCATCACATGAACCCTCAGTAGCGTGTTGCCTTGCTGAAAATGGCAGACAAGAAACTGATTGACTCTAATTGCGAGTGCGCCTACAACACTTTAAAAGGGAGGGTGCCGTTGAAAAATGCTCATAAGATAAAAGTTACGTGCTCACAAGCAGGTTTGAGCAATCTGGTAGAAAGAGGAGAGTGCTGGAAGAAAAATATACGATTACTCATTCAAGAGGAGGGGCGTTCCTGCAGGGTTTTCAAGGGTGGCGTCGCTCATACAGACGTCCCAAAAAGATCCGGCCAAATTACGAGAATGGCTTCATGCACAGGTTGCTTACACGCTACACAAACTTGTGATAAAAAAACAATTTCCACGCAACAAGTACGTGGTGTCAAACATTGACGTTCTCTGGCAAGCCTATCTCAACAATATGCAAAGTCTCATAAAATACAATAATGTTGCCATCATCGACGTGCTTAGCAAGATGTCCAGGGAGAAGACGCTTCCTTCCAAGATGGGGACATTTTCAAACAAAGTGGCCGTAAAACTCTACGTTAACAGATGGACAAGGAGACAGAGTTCACGGCACGTCTAGTCCGGAAATTCCTCAATCAAGAATACGTGTATTACTACACAACCTATAATCTGGACGTGAAGGCAAACATCGTGTAACGCTTCAATAGAACTCTGAAAGGGCGCATGTGGCGCAATTTTACAAAAAATACACGTATCGCTATGTGGACGTCCTCAAAGATCTCGTCGACGTTTACAATGGCGCAAAACCTTCCAGTATCAATATGGTGCCTGAAGACGTTTCAGAAACCAATGTGCTTCAAGTCAGAGTTAATCTTTATGACAAGTGGCACCCAAACTCGAATAGTAAGCCAAAACTCAAATTCGGTGACACGGTGCGTATTAGCAACACCAAAATTCTGTTTGAAAATATCTTCGATAGCAATTGGAGCGAAGAAATTTTCAAAGTCAGCAGTGCTGTGTTTTGACAACCAGTCATCTACAGGTTGACCGATCTTGATGGTGAAGAGGTGGAAGGAACGTTTTACGAAACCTAATTGCAATGCGCCCGTCTTCCCGAAACTTTTAAAGTTTATAAAATACTACGCGTCAAAGGTAAAGGTGCCAGAAATAAAGTGTATTTGCAGTGGAAAGGTTACCCCTCCATGTTTAATTCAGGGATTCCAGCCAGTTACATCAGTGCCCTACCATGGAGGATCAGTTTTACATAACTTTCCCGAGCGACAGCTTTATGAGATTTTCCTGAAAAATACCCTTGCGAATTTCTCCACGCAACTACCTTGCCGTCTTACACCCGACGGGCAATGGGAAGTCACTTTCGCTGAATTCCAATATCCTTGTTCTTTCACCACCGTACCCGAAAGGCAAAATATTATATGGTACAACTGGGTTTACGGTTATGGAGAGGAACAAATATTCCAGAATCACATCCCTCCTGCAAATTACAGCGCTATCCATGAATTGGTCAAAGCCCTAAATAATGTAGAGACGTTTAAAGGGGATTTCGGAGTTGTATTCAAGTACACAAGCCCTAATAAAAAAGGGACATTGTTTCTACTTCACCAAATACACATCTGCTGACTATAACAAGTCAACTAAGTCTACAGCTCGATTTCGATCCTAAGATTAATATGATCATATTCCAAAAGTCACCTACGCCGCCAACATTCCAATAGGCTTGTCCTCGCAAATGTACATCTACACAGATATCATCGAGCCTCAGACCATGGGTGAAATTGTGGGACAGATTTATTCATTGTCGGCATCAACAACGCACATTATCTCTACGGCATACATAAGACAGCTAGCTATACTTCGTTGCACTACGTGCCCGTAATTAGATGGGAAATTGATGCCGAGAAATCAATATAAGAACAGGAACGCGTGGACCTGTACCATTAGAGTTTGGAAAAGTGTGCGTGAAACATCATTTTCGACGTTCCTCAACATGAACTGTCCCTACCAAATATACTACGTCAACTAGTCTTTAACAGGAATATCTTCGATCTACCACTGTGTTCAACGCGGGCATCAAATAATAATTTTTTCAGCGGATTTTCAAGAGTGTCGTACCATTGCTGAGAAGCGGTGCTTAAGCCATTGGAAAACAGGCGCTTCATACAGGTATTGACGTACTCTCTGACGTCACCAATCAGCGTCATTCTTTCAAAGAGACTACGCTAGCGTGTTGTCGACGCTGGAACAAATATGAAACGCAAGGCTGAGCAGAAGATCGATACACTGATGACCATCTCAGGCTATAAAGGGCGTCTTGAGAAGCACTGACGTCAGTCTTCAATCGTTGCCGGACGTAAAAAGGTCAAGAAGAAGAGGTAGATATTTTCAGTTGAAATGTTTTTTATACCCCCAATCCTGCGAGTGTGCCAGCAGAGAACTCAATCTCTTTTCCATCTCACCCACACAAACCAGTCCTGAAATTGGATATTGGATCCAGTACAAACCTGTATCTTCCCTCACAGATGATTCATCCATCGAATTTACCGTTACATGTCAAGGCGAGTTCTATATCAATCTTTCGCAGACCATGCTCAATCTCAGGACGGCTATCATGAAACCAGACGGTGGTGCTTTCACAACGTGGATCAAATAGCTCCCTTCAAAAATTGGTTGCAATCACTATTCACACAGGGGGATGTGTTTTTAAACAAAAACTAGTCTCACCGCCTAGCAAAACGTATGCTTCAAAATCGTACATTGAGACGATGCTCAATTACAACGGTGAAACAAAATTAATATATTTGACTTCCTGTCTGTGGTTTGCAGAGAGCCCCGAAAACTTTAAAGAGGTTAACGCCAGGAACAAGAGATTTGAGGCTCGTTGTAGTCTCACTGCAAAAAGTAAGGCGGCGGATCTTTTTGAGTATCTACACAGTGATGTGTTTAACCAAGAGAAATAACCTTTTGAATGTTAACGACCTTAGAGTCAAGTTGGTCCGTTCCGGGTACGGGTTTAGTCTTATGGCCGTGCCTGAAATCCCGCACTTTAATGTTCATATCGTTGAATCCTGTCTTCTAGTTCGTAGTGTAAAAGTAGCACCTTCTATATTGTTGGAACATGCCAAGGCATTAAATGCCAGCTACGCAGATTATCCCACTACCCAAGTGGAAGTAAAAACACCCACTATTCCTATAAGTGTTCAAGGGAAATCACTGGGCAACCAATTCACGGGACAATTATCCAAATGATGCAACGTAGTATTTGTATCAAACGCTGCGTTAAACAGAGACGCCACCAAGAACCCGTTCAACTTCCAAACCTACGGCATTAATAATTTCTCGTTGTACGTGGACGGGGAACAATTGCCGTCGAAACAGTTACAGCCCGATTTTTGAAGGGAAACTTTGTCATGTTCTACCACACACTGTTTTCAGGAACGGGTATTCATTTCATGAACGAAGGTAGTGACATCACATTTTCACCCCGTATAAAGTCACATCTGGCATTTATACGCAAAAACACCTTCCCCACGTCTCATAACACGATACAACTTCAAAGCATAGCCTCATACATTTGCGGTTATTACTGTTTCATATACCTTCTCTATAGCGCATAGAACATTCTAATGAAAACTTTCCTAGCCCTTATCTCGCCCACCAATCATACAGGCAACGAAGCCAAGGTGTTGATATATTACAACACATTTTTAAGACGCTAGGGTCCTGCCACCCTTTAAGATGCTGCGTCTAATCAGCATGCCCCTTGGCGTCCCAAAGGCGTAATCATATTTGATTTATTTGAGGCGTAATCAGGACAGTCGTCGAAGCGATCAAATATGATTGAAAGTCAAGTCGTTTGCACCCGCAAAGCAAAGCCGGTGAAGCCGTTCGCCATCACCAGCAATTTCAACACTTTGTTTCCGCTGCACAAAGTTTATGCCAAACGAGTAATTTGTCGCATGAGTGTCAAGAACATCCTTACCCTCTACGTACAGCTAGAAAAATGCGTATGGAATTGTGTGGTGTCCAGCCGTACAGAGTGGCATGAACTGGGCAACTTCAAGTCGGTCATATCAAAGTTTTTCAGCAACACGCAGCCTCCTCGGAAGATTAATCTGAGTAGTCATGAAATCTCTCTGAGACGCATGTGTAGTGACCGTATAGTCTTCACCAGTGAGAAACAAGACGCTGGATTTGTACAGGTCGCCTATCTATCACCTAGCTGGGCACCTCTTTGGGAGGTGTGGGAATTCATCGACGTCACAGTCGACCTACAGGATATGTGGTCGACTTCCTTCATATGATATTGCAACGATTTGATCAACACACTCGTCATGGATGTATACGTCATGCTAACAGAATCAGTAGATGTCATCTATCTCGAACAACGTACGGTGGAAACGCACATCAGAAATCTGGGTATTATCAGTGCTACCTGCTCTACACGCCAAATCATCGGTTTGGACTTTTACATGCTGGATTGTGAGCTAAAAACCATTTTACTAACACATCTAAGAGACACTATAGAAAAACGTATGAACGAATATATGCGTCATTCCTGTAATAGTGTATAATAAATATTATGTATGTCTGTGAATCCTTTAATGTATAATATGTTTGTTATATCGTGTTTTATTAACGCAAAACCTGTTTGTCCCTTTCACGTAGGGTAGTCAGATATGATTCTCGACTCTTTGAGACACCAAACTGGCACCAAGCATGAACAGGGTCAATGACCTCATAGTTTAAAGGTCTCAACCTATTCCTGTCTTGACATGTTAAGCCACCAAACTGGCGCCATGTATGAGTCATCAGGGAAAACCCCTTGCAACATCATTCAAGGTCATGATCTAGTCCTTTCTCAACTTGTCTTGTCGAGCCACCAAACTGGCGCCATGTATGAGTCATCAGGGAAAACCCATTGTAACATCATTCAAGGTCATGATCTATTCCTTTCTCAACATTCTCAACCAAAATAGATTCAGAGTCTTGTGACATTGAACTATAGCCCACACATTACGATAAACGGGCGTCGGAAGAGGTTCGTCCTGCACGCTCAATAACGATGCCTACATTTTATTGGACGTCGCGGGAGGAGTGCCCGACGCCATGAACTGCACGTTCCCCCACCAATAAAAAAAAACTCCCACGTCAGTCCCAATCCTACCCAGACATACGATCCATTGGGCACACTTAAAACACCAACGGGCACACATTAAAAACTAATGCGGCAAAAATCTAATTAGAACACATAAAAATTCAGGAACGAATGGCGTGGGGAATAAAGTGGTAAGAGGTCGGGGGATGAGGTGGCAACTGAACCTGGGCTATTTATAACAGCCAATCAGCATACTGTTCTATATGGTCGTACTAGACTACATATATCTGATATTTGATGGATGTTTTTGATCAAATAAACTAGTAGAATTTAACCTCTCCATGTTTTTATCGTTACTAAAATCTTAACATTTCTCTTAGACGCATCAGTGACCTATTGGTATAAGACGTCATTCTCGCAATTGATTAAACTTCCAATAACGGGAATATCATGGTTCGAGCCGGGCAGGGTGTTCTAAGGGTGGTTTTTCTTTAACTAAATGGTATCCCACTCTCTTTCCACGCAAATACGGGTACACTTGATCTAAATTAAATCTTCCTCACCCCTAAGCTATTATCTTAATTAGTACATAAGCATATAACTTGAACGGTTAATAAGACGTGGTGATAAAAAAATATCTTTGAAATTAGAGTGAAAATATTTCATATTATTTATTCATGGATTGGCATTAAGTTAGGCCTAAATATTTTTCTTCCATGATAGTGAAGTTAGACAGAAAACCAATTAATAATAAACTCAATAGTACATTATGTTCATAGATAAATACCATTGTTCACACTATTTAAGACGTCACTTACAATATTTGTCAATATATAAATCACTTGAGATAAGCTGCTAAATGAAAAACCTCTTGAGTGACCGTCATATTGAAACGGATAGCCAGATTTAAAAACTCTATGTATATATATAAAAATAGCGAGAGAAGACCATCAGCACTGGGGTTCGCTAGTGTCAATGCTCAGTGATGAAAGCACTACCAAATGTGCAGTTGTTAAACGACTCACTTTTAAAATGTTCATCATAAAGGGACCATAGTAATCGTGATTTTTAGTTTGCGTGAGCTCTTTGTGAGGTAGAATTATGTGAAGAGTGAGTTGAGTCACTACCTGAACCTATCTTTGTGAAGCCGGCCGATTGACTCGAGAAGGGTGTTTTTGTCCTATTTCTGGTGAAATCGTGTTTAAAATGAGATTTAGAAAAATGGCCCTTGATGACACCCAGTGATACCCATGAATGACTCAAACTTTCCCACGGAGTGAAGCCATTTTAACCTATGTGCTGTGGGTCTGGTGTATACCTTGTCTGTGGCCTAAGTTTAAAGAATATCCCTGCCAAATACCGTTGAAAATTGTTCCACGTATTGAGCAGTTGTCGCGGAACAAACTAAAGAACTGACAGAATTTTGAGTATCCGCCTACTTGAAACGAATAGCCATCTCTAAGAACCATATATGTACGTTGTACGGAATAGGTTCTTAGAATGTCCCTGCCAAATTTCGCTAAGATTGGTTCAAATATTTGAGAGCTATGCGCTAGAAAAAATTCTGAGTTCTTACTATAAAAGTAGGGGATCGGGTGTAGTATGGAATACTTATGGGTGGGCTGATTTTATAAATCTCTGTAAAGTTAGGAACAAACTACAAATAGGACATTCATTCCTCTCTCTCTCTCTCTCTATATATATATATATATATATTCCACCTCGGTGACGTAGTTGGCTAACGCGTTAGTCAGGTTGAGCCCGACTGCTGAGGACGGGGAGATCAAGGTTCGAATCTCGAGTGGGTGAACTGATTTTTTTCCTAAATGGTTTTCCAATCTCCCTCCACGCAAATGCGGGTTCACTTCCTCTAATTCAACCTTCCCAATTCCTAATCCATTAGTGTAATTAGTACTTAAAGCGTATAACCCGAACGGGTAGTAAGACGCGGTGCTAAATAATAATAATATATATAAGGTATATTAGCCTATTAGACAAGTGTTTCAAATATTAAACCAGCTCATTTTCGTTATTTATCCAAAAATTAATAGGAAACTGCCAAACTGTAGTTACATTTTCACTTCCACCCCACTGTTCAACTTTAAGCTTTTTCTTTCGAATGTGTTTAAAGGCCCATCATTACCATTTGTTACCTCACGAACAATGATATTCTTCCCCGAAACGCTCTTCACTGTAATTTACAAGTTAACTATATTCTCCCAGTCAGGCTACTAAATATATTGTAATGATTTTGGTTTGGATTAATCTAAATTATGTAAAAAGTCATGGATGAAGGTAATTTTTCTTTAAAGTAACATATGTAGAGTATCCTTTTAAGATTCATCCATGAAGAAACACGCGCTTCTCAGAAATAATGTGAAAAGGATCTCACCACTAAAATATATTTTTATACCATCTTTACTGTTAAAAGATTTACTGCGTCAATTCCTGCTAAAAGAACAATTCCGCAGTATTTTTTCAAAAGACGCCATTTCTCTATACCAATAAGAAGCTAGCCTTCACAAAACCTGTCGCCAGGACTCCTTCTATTAGTTGTATTTTACACTCTGGAAAAGGGGAGAGAAAGACAAGGGGTATGTTATATATAAAACATTGTGCGTATGTTTAAGGCATCTCCGGGATCCAAACATCTACACCGAGATCTCGCCCACGCACAAGTCAGTCAGAGCCACACACTGGCAGTCACAGTAACGTACAATATCACAAGTGTGCAGTGATATAAAACATTTAATTGAAATATGTATAAGTAATTAACAGGTGTAATTTAAATAAACCGTGTGTGAAAAAACAGCCACCAACAGTTCTCTTTCTTCAATTTTATTAATATACCGATTTAATTAGTGCTCGAACACGGAGCTATAAACAGCTGATTAAATGGTATCTTTTCCGTACAGTGATGATAGGCGCTCGATCGCGGGGATTTAGACAACCTATAAATCATCACAGCATTATTATATCAGGGAATTAGTCCATAGTGTTTCAATCGACGCCCAAAGCGGTGTGATTGATCACATAGTACTTCAATTGACGCCCAAAGAGCGGCGCCATTAATCCATAGTGTTACAATATAAGGAACATCAAATAATGAAGCAACAATAACCAAAATAAAAAAATTACATGTGCGACTCGGCAATCTAATATACCGAGAGAGTGCCCACGATTTCAAAATCTAAATTTGATTAGAAATTTTGTTTATACTCCATTTGTGACGATATGTTTCCAAAATTAAGCGCTATTTCTTTAAAACTACTCCTGGATTTATTATTTCAATGGGTTGGCTGAGCTAGATTTTCAAGTTGGATCAAAACATTTTTAAAATCATAATCTGATCATACAATTCACTGGTGCTTGTAAATGTCAAGCTTTAAGTGTTTATCTCTTAAAATGACGTCTAATCTAAAGACTTGAATTATAGCTAAACAACTTTGAAATAATAATAATAATGGCATGTCTGAACTACAACAATCTGTAGTAACAGTAACCCCATGGCTTCTTTGATGCTGACTGACAGCTCACAGCTGACTTCTGACAGTCAACACTTAGGTATATACCTAAACTTGACTATCATAAGTGACAGCTGCTAAATACATGTTTTTACAGATCATATGGTTCGGCGTAGAGATTCATGATTTGGTTTGGTAACTTTTCAAAGCCGCTGTTAGCTGTGAGCTGTCTGTCAGCACCAAAGAAGCCATGGGGCTACTGTAGTTTGCGGAATGTTTAACGAGTACTAATGTACCGTTACCTAAGAAACGCCCGAATGTGCTAATCGTACATCCTTACCGTGATGCTCTTTCCATGTCCCGATGTGATGAGGGCGTGATGGTAGTGAGTATGATGGGGTGGAGCCAATGAAGAACTTAACCTAATTAACCAAATCCTGGTGAACATGGGAATTATTTCTTCCGAAAAAAAATCTCCTGATACCAGCCGGGAATCTAGGCCAACATCCTTAGGTCAGCAAACAGGGATTCTGACCACTATACCACGATGCCAGTTAGCTTTTAAATAATGCCAAGAAATTATGTTACTTCTAATCACGGGTATCTTTTGCAGGAGAAGGGAGATTCAAGAGTGATAGCTCCCCCACCCCTCCAATAATCCGGTGAATTGCTCTATTCATAAAAGAAAAATCTACGTTTGGAGCAGTACACAAATAAATAAGTTATTTTTATATGGCTTATCAAGGCCGTAGCAAGGGTCAAAATTTCAGGGGGGCTTTAGGGGGGCCACAGGCCCCCAACTGTCACAATAGGGTGGCTATTGAACAACAGTTTTTATATTCCAGTCTATTTTCAGTACATCCAATTTTTTAAAATTCTAGTATATAAAAAAAATCCTATCAAAACTAAAGCATCCCTATTCCAGAAACATAAAATCAGGGAAAGTTTAAATCGATCATACCAGTACGGTGACCCAACGTTCTTTATTTAGGAGGACAGTCCTTTATTTTAGTGCTTTGTCATTTAGATATTTTTCTCTCTCTAAAATGGCAATTTTGTCGTTTATTATGTAAATTGAAGTAGTAAATTTAATATTGGCGCGCAGTACACCGCCCAACATGAACATGATACTGTCATTTTACAGCTACTCGCTACTCTCTATTCAACATAATATTTCCAATTTTTGACTACAATGGCAACAGAGCTAATATTGCTTGCTGTGGCTTTTGACCCCACTGCTGCCTCATCAGTTCCAAGAAACGTCAGATAAGCTGGTGTTTTAAAACGATATCTGGGGCGTCTTGCATACGTGTGGTAACATAAACGTGTGTCCTGTTACCAGCTATCACATTAGGAACACTGGTTTTATTTCACTGATGTTGGTATTTTTAAATAATAATACGATTGTTTAAAATGTTTACGAAACTCACTCCGTTATCACGTTCAATAACAGCGATTGAGCTAGCGCACAAAGTTTTGTTGGTTAAAAGGGATTGTGTTTCCCTTTTAGACTTTGGCTAGGTAGCCTATGTATTACATTCTACAATTAGAGCTGACGACAGGAATTATTGTAAATTGTAAAATAAATGTTATAAAGCATTTTTTTAAGTGAAATAATCTGACACCTAAGCTCAGCGGTAGCGTGTCTGCCTATTGAGATAAGGGTCCCGGGTAAGATTCCCGGCATAGCCAAAAATTTATCATTGGTGAAATATGGATTTACCCTCTCGCATTGATAACCTAACGCCCGGGGACTGGATGTTGTGCCTGTCCTAGTCTTAAGCTAGATTATAAGGCATGTGAAGCTATGACGGGCCTAGCAATCCGGTAGTGGAAAATATATGGGTTGAATAAAAAACTGAATGCCAGGCCTCCACCGTGGTTCGGATTCCACGTTAAACTGTAGGTCCTCCATTTCATCTCACAATAAACCTACCATTACACATTAGCGTAACTGCGTATAACCCGAACGGGTAGTAAGACGCGGTGCTAATAATAATAATAATAATAATAATAATAATAATAATAATAAACTGACCTAGACCATAGGCTGGAAATAGTAATGGATGTAAAGTAAAGTTTTAGTGAAACAAATAAACGCAACCGGTTTTTCATTATGAAACAATTTAAGATGTGTATTTTATTTTCTCCAAAAAATATGGTCCCCGTAGTCATACGTGGATTTTTTATAATGCAAGAATATTCAAATGCATTGAAGCAAATAGAAAACAGCCATATTATAAAACAGCATAGGTGTTCACAATAAAGATTCTGTATCTTAGAAATAATTTAAATTCATTTGTAAAAAACTAATGTCTAAACACACACACATATATTACAATTGTTTGAATGGCCTCCACAGCTTATTGACAGTCAAACCTTTGCACACAAAGTATTATTTTTTAACACTGAATTTGTATAATAACTACAGAATAAGAAAGATATAGAATCATCAACGAAAAACAAAGAAAAATAATATACTAAGTAAGAAAATATTCATGGACATTAAGATAGTTGCAGCTAGATAGGAAAAGATAAAAAATAATAATTTTAATATCTACAAACAAAATTATTTTGTAGAACGCAAACAAAAATCAACATTTTATCACAAAACATTCTCAATTTTTGCATTTCATTTTTTAACAATTCTACCTCTTCCTTCTCTTTATGTAAAACTGCAGCTTATACATAAATTGTTGGAGATTGCCAAGCCTATATTTCACCTAACTCAAAGAGGATTAATATATTTCCAGTATCTATTTCAAAAATCAAGTATATTCCATTATTTCCAGTACCTATCAAAAATAAATTCAAGTATATCTCCAGTATTTCCAGTATTGGTAGGGATCCTGCATAGGCAAATAAAAATTCCAAATATTAAATAAGTCTAGAAGCTATCTGAAGTTTATTTTCATGTTGGTTAGTGGCAGTTCTATCAATTTCTTGCAATAGACTAGACTGCCGATGACGGGGAGGTCTTGGTTCGATCTAGGTTTGGTGTACTGAGGGTGGTTTTTCCTAAATGGTTTCCAACTCTCCACGCAAATGCAGGTACACTTCTTCTTAATGTGATCTTCCTCAGTCTTAACCCATTAGAATAAACAGTACATAGCGTACAATCCGAACGGGTAGTAAGACAAGGTGCTAAAAATAACCTTTTTTATCATGTTAGAAACTTAGTTAGCTCCTCCTCCCACCATGTTCAAAAATTTATATTGAGCACTTCTTAAATAATGGCATAAATGGTGGCAAAGGCTTAAGGGGTGGGGTGGGGGCACTTCCTCATGAAAATAGTGTTTCCTCCTGGAATAGATTCCCCCCTGCCCACTCTTTCTAGATTTATGTCGCTTGCCTTTTATATTTCAAGATATGATACGATTAAAAACCAACTTCTTATAGCTTCGGCCACGAATTTAAAAAAAATCTCAGGTGAAAACCATTCTAAATATCTTCTAGGGGCATCAATATTTCCAAATAATCTAAGGGAATACCACTCAAACTAGATTATAGAGACGCATAATTAAAGAAAATAATCAGTCGACAATCTCTCCAATAGCGGCATCCAAGTGTCAAACGTTTTCCGGGGGAGGACCACCCAGAATATTTCAGCTCTCTCAAATTCCCTTTTTGGCACACCGCTCTCACCTCCAACCACCTCTACAAAAAATAAGGTTCCGCCGCCATTGCCCCAATCTGGATAATTCAAGAGATGACTTCTTTCTCTAATAATGTCAAGATTTACAGATTTGTTCTTTGAGAAAAGGTTGAGTCACTCCTGCCCACATTGTCACAAATAGTAGGGACACCTACTCTTTTCAAATAAATATATTTTCAACCTGACCAAATGTATTGAAGACTTGGTCTCTAATATCAATGAGATAGTATTATTGAAAAGGATGACGAGGGATGGGAGACGGAAGGTTGGGACTGTCTGTGCAGATATTTCGACGACTCAGACGATTATTATTATTATTATTATTACCTACACAATAAATAACCAATTAACACGCGTCCACTCTACGCAGCAAACTCACAAAACTAAAAGCATTCCCACATCACAGTATTTACATCCCTCACTTTTCTACAAAGAGGTTGTTTTCAAACTACTGCCGATTTTTATATTTTCGCAAACTGAAACCAGTTAGAGGTTGATAGAGGTTGACCCAACAACCTCTACTTATCATATCCACACCCTCTGATTCTTCTTTCTTTGCCAACTCATTTTCGACATGTTCTCGGAATTACCATTCAAATAGTTTCAGGGTGAAAGGTTTTGTTGATTGTCTAATCTCAAAGACTTGCCCAGTGCCCACTTTGACAGCTCTCCCCACTATAATCCTTTTTTTCTTTTTCCTTAGTTTATCCAGCTTTATTGCCTGACTAATAGACACAATATCAAACGATTTTTTTTAAATGTAGGCTACTTTACGTACTTAAACATTATAGAGACTAACGGTGGTGACAAACTATATACTCACATTCTCTTATGTGTTTAATCAGTAAATAAGGCAGAATTCATTTAGTAACTTATAGAAAAAGTTATGTTATATCTTTAATATTATTCAGTTGCTACAAATTTATTTTTATTATTCTATTAATAGTGATAATGCGTTCATTACGCCCCCTTCTTTTCTCTCATTCCCTCCCAATAACTAAGAGCTAGAGTGTTATGCCTCAAGGGAAATATATATCTCATTAAGGGTAGGATAAAAAAATCAAAACTAGCAATATAAAATAATATATATATACTAAATGAATGTTTACCATATTATCCAATTCTCGAGGAACATTTTAAAGAATATATATTAAAAAAATGTTGTTGTGTATGTAGAATAATTCTCGGAAAAAGTTATTTAGCATCGACCAGTAAACAAACTTGGCACTATTTGTCAAAGGAGCGCTTTTTATAGATTTTAAAATAATAGGGTGGGGCCGAAACAATTAGACGATTAGTAACTTGAAAATTAACACTTTCTTTGAAAAATAACTATTCACTAGCCAAATAAAAACAAACTGCATACTACGCTTTTTCACTTTTTTTAAGATAATGTAACTCAGGTTAGCTCCACTGGACGTCAGTCAAACCTCAGTACGCTGTCCATCCTTTTCCTCAGTATAGATTAAAACGTTACGCGTTCGTGATGGGCGCCAATTAAAACGTTATTAAATTTTATGTGTTGATATATGATCCGCGATACGGCGCCAATTAAGATGATACGGATTTATAATGAGATATTGCCTTGTGATTGAGCAGTATCTATAAAGATATTGGGTTTTGTGATGATGACGACGCGAGCATACCTTACTGCGCACTTGCTCGCGTTTATGTGATCTGAGTATATTTGATACTTATAATTATAAAATTAAAAAGACTATTTATGTCGCACATGTTTTATTTAGATGAATACACTTTCGTAATGAAGATATGATATATAAAATAACAGTTTTTGTTAACTTCACAGGCTACTTTTCTGTGATTTTTATCTCTAATATATTTAATGTACTCTATGGATTTAAGCTACTGGCACTGTGTGTACATTACCGGCACTGATAATTACTGTTTTACTGCTCTATATATTACCGGCACTATTTTAATGAGCCGCGTGATGAATTGAACTGAATATATTACCCACACTGTGAATTACTGTCTTTGATATATTACCAAGTTCTCTATGGATTCATCCGCTTATATATGAGCTTACCCTTGCCTCTTGGACCCCTTGTCAACCCGTGTTAAAATTAACTAATAAAAAGACTCCTGGTGACAAGTGTTGTGAAGGCCGGCTTCCTATTAGGTAGAGGGAGCCAGCGAGTCACAAGATTTTGCTAAATACTACGGAGTTGATCTTTTGAAGAAAAAATAAAGTTTGTGGTGGAATTATTGAAATTACTTCTGAAAAACGGCTGACTCTCCATGGATGAAGTATTAAAAGATTATTTTATATACAGATTATTAAAAAAAATACACTTAATCCATGACTTATTAAATATATGAGAGGGGTCCAAAACAGTATCATTGCAAGATCGTCTAATTGTTCCCGCTCCATCCTGTATAAAAGTAAATGTAGCAGCTTTTTTAACTTTCAAAAAGTTATTTAATCAGTGAATCTAAAGTATGTTCCATCAGATTTTAACCTAGATGACGCAAGTTGTAGGTTGTGAACGACAATAAAGAAATGGTCGAGGTTAGTGTTTATATATGCCTTTTAAAAAATAATCATATCACTATTAATATAACTAATATCTTAAGCTGATATTTAACATTATTTAGATAAATCGAGGCACAACAAACTAAAGACATGGCTATCAATAAAGTTGTAATGCCAAATGAAAGAGGTATTTCTCTTGCAGCAGGCCCAAGTCAGTTCCCGGCTTGCGTGAGGTATGGGAGTTGGGACAAAGCGACAAAGTTTCTTGTTGATAATTACAGTATGGCCCTATTAAGACAGAATAAAGATTTGTGCACATTAGTTGTCTGTGAAGCCATTCTAAAATGGTAAAAAATTACCTTTTCAATGCAGTTTTGATCCAAATATAATTTAATATTTCAACAATATTCTTTATTAGGAACATCTATTGTGCCGAACTAATAGAAATTAGCTCGCACAGTCAAGTGTTTCTACCTCACCTCAAGGAAATAAAGACTCGACAAATACTAAGGTTAGTTTTGGACCTACCATGGCCTAGCCGATGCAGTTGTTGTGTCGTGAGATCGTCACTGATGGGTCACATTTAACTATACTTGAGTTACAACTCACAGAAAAAAATTGAATCAAACTATTTCTTGTGACACTTCTCCCATCGTCTACTCTTCACGCATGCGCCTATGCCCGTTTCTGGTATCCACCCCTCCGGCAGCTATACCCTGGGACGTGATTGGTTGACTACACCTGTTTTCCCTTCCTAGTCCCCAGTCAATCAGGGAGCCTATTTAATATCATGTATGATCTAAAATAGATACAGATCGATATTCAACTTTCTAGAGAACACATTAATAATTTGGTCTTTTTCTACGACTAGCAGCTAGAAGTTTCATGGCATTGAATAGAACCGTGGGATGGGTGTCCATCAGATATCATCCCGCCACTCCATGAATATTTATTTTGAGCATTAGCACCACCGATCTACTCTATATGGACTGTCTGTTCATCTACGAGGATTTTAGGTTTGGAATCCCTCCAGGGATTACTGGTTTACTGCTGTCACTACACTGACCAAGATTTGTTTGCATTGGTCATGTGATTGACTACATTTAGGAGTGTAAGTGGTGAATCGTCTAACGATTCTGCCGTCTACCTTAAATAGGTTTTATATGTAAAATGTAATTGGTGTTTATTGGTTTCATGTGACAAAGTGTGCCTGTTGATAGATAGCTGGGCAATATGTTCCTTCTGAACAAATCTTGTTTGAAGTGGTTATATATATATATATCTTCTAGGTTCAGTCTCTATTTTGGCTAGACAGTTTGTTGTATAATGTGTTAAAACAGTTAACGTAAAGTAAGTACTGCTCTGATAGCTCAGCCATTATTTAGTGGTCGCTTAGTGACCTTTTTGTTGTTCTGGTAGTGTGTACTATGCCAAGTCGCTCTAATACAGTTGTTTTGGTATGAAACGACTTTATGTCTTCTATTACTGGGGGAACGTCAGCTCTTACTTGATGGGAGTAGTAATTTTTAGTTCATGGCCTAATTATGCTTTTATTCCCCTTATTATGGGCTTGTATTCTCATTGTTATTTTGTGTTCCCTGTTTAACTTTGTTTGCTGGTCATGCTCGAGCTTGATCTCTTTTCTAACTTTAAAGTTGGTATTTATTGCTCCTTAGACGGGTTCCTTAAGATTCTAAATGGGGACGTTAGGTAATATAAAGTTTACCTTTAGTTCAACATAGGATTGTGAAACCAACTATGGGATGTATGAGCTTTACAGTGATGTCCTAATTAGGGCTTATGTGTCCCTATTGTAAGGGATATAGTTTACTCCCCCATTTAGTGGTCATGACGTTTACGCTGTTAGTGAACCAAAGTATAGGGGCTAGTAGCTAGCTTATTACAGTTTCATATTATACAGTAATTGCTTTAAGTAGAGCTTGTTGAGCCTATGTTGCCAGATTTAACCATTGTCACGGTTAGTTATCCTGATCCTCTTAAAAAGGGGTTATTTGCTCCTAGATTTTTAATACAGCGTGTGACATTGATGTATGTTTTGTCTCATGAAGTTCTGTGATGGGTTGACTACTAATTAAGTAATTATGTAACCAGCCTGGAGTATTGCTCACCAAAACTTAATTACCAGGCCTCTTTGTTCACCTTTATTGCTATGTTGTATGGATAGAAAAGTCACCGCGACACCCGTAATGGGAATCAAACTGTATATGTAAACTATTATTTATTGAATAAATTGTTTTTAGTCTTGTACTTGATTTTTTTGTAACCATGCAACCCACCTTTTACATTAAGGAGGGATCACTATTAACTCTTTATCTCCATTAATATTTGATCAGAAACGATCCAAGTGCAATATCGTTCGTGTAAATTCACGAATTCAAGCCGACTGTACCACAGAATTGATGGGCATGTGATGCACGTTTTTAGATATTCAGTGTTGCGGTTGATAAAGAAATGTTTCTAATTAGAGCTAGTTTTATAGTCATATTTAGTACGTCTCAAGTGTAGTGCCACACTAGCTATAATACAACACTACTTAGCGGGGCGTATCATTTTAGTTTGACCTTTTACCACGGTTTAGAGAGAGAGTGTATTGTGATGATTACGAAATGTTGTTTTCACTCTCTGAGTGGTTGTTACGTAATGTGACGCACTCTGATTGGTTTTTCCCCTCCCACTAACCCTATTTCAGTGGTTTATTCTTGTCCAAACTTTTTTTTTATGTCTGGTTAGGATCCGGATGGGCATTGGAATTTTTTTATTGGTGTGGGGAGTTTATTGTTATAGGATTGGAACGGGATGTTGGAATCTATTTTTTATTTATTGGTGTGCAGTCCACGCCATCGGGCGATCCTCCCTCGACATAGCTAGTGAGCCCTGGGAGCATCTTCTATGGCCGGCCACTTAGCGAAGAGTGTGAGAAATGGTTCCCGGCCGTAAGGCCCCTTTCAATTTTCCCTCACTCCCCACACTCCTTACATCGCCATGAACGAACTAAGTTACACTGACTGCTCCCTCTCACAAGACTCTGTTGGACTAACTTTCACTTCACCCCTCCCCTCACTTCGTCATACCTCCCCACAGTGGGGGTCGTCATATGTCGCAACAACAGTAACTTGTTATAAATTTTGAAAGAGGGTGGCAACGACCTTATTGAAGAGTCATGAACCCCCAAGGCGGCTTGGCGCATCGGTCGTGGCCTTCTTAAGGTCACAGGTTCAGATGTGCTTTCTAAATGTCCACTCTGGGACCAATAATTCGATTTCCCCCCCACCAAGATTTTGATATTTAGACGGCGTGCAAACCGGGATTCGAACCTCGATATCTTTAGCACAGCTAATGTCTGTTAGAATGGCCGTACTTCCTGCCCCCTCACCATTTTGCAGGTTGACCAGGTAGACTGTGTACCCGCATTTGCTTCAAACATCGATCACTTTGTCAACGGCCGTCTAGTGACACCTTATACTATGCGACCATCGATGCAAGTATACAAAAAATATTATAAAATGCATTGTGACGGTAGATTGCTACCAAAGGATCGACCTCAGTACACATGCATGACAGAGATTCGAACTAAGCTCTTCAGGCAAGCGTGAGATAAGAGCTGATTTTGACCAGGTGAAATGTGTAAAAGCATTCGCCAGGGTTTGAAATGTGAAGTATTTAGCGTTTGTTACCTTCTAAGGGACTTGAACCCCTACCTCATATGACACAGGGCGAGATGTGTACCCATATTTGCGCGGATAGGAATTCGAGCTAAGCTCTTCAGGCAAGCGTAAGATAAGAGCTGATTTTGACCAGGCGAAATGTGTAACAAAATGTGAAATAATTAGCGTTTGTTGCCCTCTAAGGGACTTGAACCAATACCTGCTTATGTCACAGGGCGAGATGTGTATCCATATTTGCATTTGCCAGGGATTTAAATGTGAACTAATTAGCGTTTATAGCCCTCTAAGGGACTTGAACCCCTACTTCCTTATGTTACAGGGCGAGATGTGTACCCACATTTGTGCGTCATAGGCAAATTAACACGAAAGGGGGGAATTTAACCCTCCAATACCGTCTGGATATCTTTGCTCGAATTAGAGAGAGACAGAATAATAAAATTAGTGATGTACCATCATTTGCACAGGGTTAAAATGTGAAAACGGCAAAAGCTATTATTTAGGCTTACTCCTGCTATATATATCATTGACACCTGGATACAGGATTCAAACCCGTGACTTTTGACGCAACAATATAGGGTTTGTATTTATAAAAGTAATTTTTGTTTGTCGAACTTTCAGGGACTCGAACCACTTCCTCCCCCCGTAACAGGGCGATTTGTGTATCCACATTTGCACTTTTGGAAAAATAAACACGACCGACGGTCCTCCAAGGATCCCTCTAAGCAGCACCGGAGAAAGACATCCATCCTTGTAGGGAGAGCTAGCGCTAATGCGGGATAGCTGTAAATAGATGCTAATTTACTCGGCTCGGGCAATCATTGATTCGAAAACATTTTATACCAATGAGAAGCCGCCACCTTTACATGCGGCACACCCCATTGAAGCGCCTATAAATAGACCTTGAAATCATTACATTAGGTCATTATAATTAATAATTGCGGCTACTAAACATCATAATGTGTTTCGACACGCTGGAAAATTGGCTAAATACAGGTATGTTTTAAAACGTTTTGTATATTTAATGATTACTATTTTGGTTATTACGTCTTTGGTGTACAGTGGCATTTGCTCCTTTGACAGACTTTCAAGAAAACTCACCCCCTCCACCCACAGTGTCGGTAGCACCGGGTAGCCCAGACCCTTTATAGTTTGTTTTTTTAGCGAGGACGGAATTTGCCTTGTGGATGGCGACTGTTACATGGGTAATTAGCGTCCTGCTATAGATTTGAGTGTGATTGGTGAGTGGTTTTATTTCCCGATAGTAGTTAATATGCTTTAATCTAATTTCAAACTAGTGGAATCCATATGGTTTGGATGCATTCCTGAGGGACCACTTGGCGCCTGCAGAGGGTTTAGCAACGTGTGTGCGGGAGGCGTCTCTTAAATGTGGCAAAGCGATGGGATCTGTACCTGCGGCGCTTCTAGAAGTTCTCAATGCGTTGTACAGCAACGCCATCCTCACGCCACCATCAGCCTTCAGCCTCCAGGACCCTACTGACGCTAGCGAAAATTCGATCACTGATGTTTGGGGTGAATTGGACGCGATAGACCATCTGATATGTAAGTTTGCCATTATATATTTTAGCACTGTCTACGAGTAACTATACTATAGCCACTAGATTGGAAATATACAGCTTATTACGCAAGAAATATCCATGTCCTCTCTTCCCCGAAACCAACGTTGTTTCACCGGCATACCAAAACCTTTTGTCAATTGACCGTTTCGAGAATATTAGCTTTTATATCAATGGTATAAAAGGTTATTATTACAAACAAGAAAAGAGAGAGAAAATTATAATTGTTGATTTAGCAGTGTTTGCAATGTGTTGGATCAAATTCGACCGCCACCTTAGCGCAATCAATAGCATGTCTGTTAACTAAAATATCGGCCCTGGGTTCGATTCCCAACACGGCTAAAAGTGTCGGTCTGATAAATTAACAGACAGCAGGCCAGATTTGTGGATGTCCTAATCTTTAAGTTATTCGCTTATGAACAAAAAAGTGATCCGAGCTTTAGGCTGGATACAATAACGGATTTAAATTAAATTATAATATTCAATGAAAAAATAATTGCTTTATTTAATTCTAAAACAAAATTATTTCTACCAATATAAAACATGATTCTGACCATTAAATATTACCACTCTAACATCAATATCTATGTTTATCAATTTGTGTTAAGACAGGTTTCTCCCCCCCCCCCCCATAATTCCTTATTTTAAGCTAGATTTCTTCAATCGTTAACTCGGTGTGGTAAACTTGGTTATTTATCGAAATAACAGATGGCATTGCAAGTCACCTTAGAGTCAAAACATGTTTGTATGTAAACTTGGTTACTTTTAGAAATATCAGATGGCACTACAATTCAATTTAGAGGCGATTTTTTTTTTGCTCTTTTCTGCCCAATTATATGATTTAAAACGGGGGTAGCTTAGATATAGTGTTATAAGCTGTTTTTGTTTTAAGTATATACTGGCATAATAATTAACAGGGGAAATTATATTGTTTCTTTAGTCGATAATTAAAAAGAGAGAAAACCCCTATATATTGGTTTTGTTGATCCATGGGTCCTGGGTTCTATTCCCTGCAAGGGGTAAAAATGTAGGTTTAACCTTTCATAATATTAAATTAACTGCCCTGGACTGTATTTTGTACATGTTCTGGGGTTAACGTGTAATTATTACACACAATTTGCGAATGTTGGTGTCAGTTAAAGCAATTATGTTTAGGAAAAATTGTAACATATTATATTAATACCAAAAGTAGATTGAAATTTAAAAATATTATATATATATTTTCTGGTATCATTTTAAATAGAAAAAAATACGCGGTAGTTTGCAGAAAATGTGTTTGGAACAATTTTATTTAAAGTGTTTACTTTGACACGTGCTTTTGTGTTATAGTTCAAATGGATGGTGAGAATATCAACTCCATCCTCCCGCCACCGCAGGCTGTGAGGCACATTCACCCCGCCGCAGGAGCACCACCACCAAGACAGGGAGACGGTGCTCGAGCCCAGGCTGCGGCGAGGCAGACGGGGTCCACGGTCCTCCCCCAACACGTGGCAGTGGCGATAGCGGGACCATCTTTGGCGCCACAATCGGGAGTTAATGGCCCGGTAAACCAGCTTGGTGGATCTTTGTCCCAAGGTGTCCCTCTTTGAATCATCGAGGAGAAAATTAAATAATTCAGGCGTTTCTTTTATACTGGTAGAGAAATTACCGTATATCTTTGTGCTCCAACAAGCGATCGTGATGCATTAATCTGGCTTAAAGAAAAAATTACTAATTTGCTCAATCGGCTGCAGGACTATGGTGTCAGCGCCGTTGATCATGTCAGCTTACTTTTGAACAGCATGGACTCGATGTTGAATCCTGTATTCGTCTCTTTGAGAAGGGCGGATCAGTTAGACGCTCGAGCCGTGCTCGATAACGTAAGTCGCGTGTTGCGAAGTAATAGCTTGTTCTTTAGTACGGCACCACTGTACGTTAAACTCAACCATTTTAAGGAGCCTCTTGGGAGTGCACGTCATTGTGAAAAGCTATCCCCTTTTAGCACATATATTGTGGTTAAAATATATTTGTAAAACTTTTATTTGTGTAAATAGATATTCCAAGAAGTATACTTTTCATGGTGTGAGATATATTTGGGAAAACCTTAATTTGTATAAATAAATATTCCAAATATAATTTTCATGGTTTGAGCTATATTTGTAAAAACTTTTATTTGTGTAAATAAATATTCCAAATATACTTTTAATGGTGTGAGATATATTATAAAACCTTGATTTGTGTAAATAAATATTCCAAGTATACTTTTCGTGGTATGAGATATATTTGGAAAAACTTTGATTTGTGTAAATAAATATTTCAAGTATAATTTTTGTAGTATGAGCTGTATTTGTAAACCCTTTTATTTGTTTAGATAAATATTTAAAGTATACTTTTCATGGTGTGAGATATATTTGTAAAACTTTGATTTGTGTAAATAAATATTCCAAGTATAATTTTCATGGTGTGAGCCATATTTTTAAACTTTTATTTGTATGAAAATAAATATTCCAAGTATACTTTACATGGTGTAAGATATATTTGTAAATATATATTCAAAGTAAACTTTTCAGGGTGTGAGATATATTTGTAAAAACTTTTAATTGTGTAAATAAATATTCCATGTATACTTTTCATTGTTGTAAAAACTTTTATTTGTGTAAATAAATATTCCATGTTTACTTTTCATGGTGCGAGCAACTTTTATTAGTGTAAATAAATATTATAAAATTTGTTATGTTTGTGTTTTAACGTCGACACACCCCTACCCCCTATCCTATAAATACAAGTTCATTTAGCTTATAAGCTCAGTCTCAAACATTATGGACAAGCTGAAACATCCATTTTCGGCCATCATCAGCGGTCCTTCCGGGTGTGGTAAGTCACATTTTGTAACTGACTTTATCCATCACTTGGACACAATGTGTGACGTTAAATTTTATAAAATCATCTGGTATTATGCATTATGGCAACCGGGATTCGCACAAGTCAGGTCAAGTCCCCACGTCATATTATGTAAGGGATTGCTGGAAATGAATGACACCTGTAATGACTCTCCACAGCTGATTTTCCCGGACGACCTGATGCGTGAAGACAACGAAGTGGTCGTCAATCTTTTAACCCAAGGATACCACCATCAAAATATTAGCGCAATGTACCTTACACAAAATGTATTCCACCAGGGCAAGGGCTAAAGAGACATTTCCTTAAACGCACATTATATCATGCTTTTTAAAAATCCGAGGGATAAAGCTCAGATTCAACACTTTTCACGTCAAGTCTGTCCTGAAAACCCCCATGTTTTACAAGAGGCTTACGCTGATGCTACAAGTACTCCCCACGGGTATATATTGTTATATTTCAAACAAGGTACACCCGTATGGTTCAGATATAGGACCCACACAATTGTCGGGTGCTGCGTGTGCCTACCACGCAAAAGCTATAAAAACACCGACACTTCCCGATTAAATATCATTTCATAACCAAGAGTCCCAAAGGGCTGAAGCAAGCCCCTCTGCTGCGTGTGATGTATCGCATGAACCAGCAACAACGTGTCGCCTTGTTGAAAACAGCAGACAAAAACTTATTGACTCTGTTTCCGAGTGTGCTTACAACACTTTAAAAGGACGGGTGCCTTTGAAAAATGCGTAGAAGACAAAGTTACATGCTCACAAGTAGGTGTTGCGCAAGCTGGTCAAACGAGGAGAGTGCTGGAAGAAGAAGAGACTACTACTCGTTCAGAAAGGAGGAGCGTTCCTGCCTTTACTTTCAGCCCCTTTAATCAGCAGTGACTTCGGTTCTTAATTCAACAACTAGATAATGGAACACACTAAAAATAATATATTGGTGTCCCCGGAAACATTACAAGCAACACCACCAACAAGTGGCATCGGCCACAAACATAGCGGTCACAACTGGACAAGGAAATGGAAAAAATCCTTGCTTAAAAACTTGACGACAAGTCTAAATGGACGTTTTACCAATAAGTGCTACAGCGCTATCTACACTTTAGTAAGCACCTTCCACCACCTGAAAATACCACCACGACCAGCTCTGAAGTTTCTGTAATTCCCATCCCTGTTGTACTCAATACTGTACTAGTACATTCACGTATAAAATCTGAACTTTTACTTGAACATATTATTTCCCGAGATGGTAGCTCTTGGGACGAAGAAGGGGAAGTCAGAATTTAAAATATGCCTCTCGGTGGATCCAATATTGTGAATTTAATAAACGATCTGGTCAGAGAAAGAAGACACAGCAAGCCGTCTGGGTGGCGAGAGTTTCTCACGGCGCTTCAAAAAATAAACGTTCTGAAAGGATTTATTGAAAATCCGAAACGTTTGGTGCCCATTAGAGATATTACGCCCGTACCCCAACCACTTACACCGTCGCATTGCCCTAAGAATAAGAAACTGGAAAGGGTGGACGAAAACAGTTGGCTGCCATTCCGAGCTTAATGCCCCGTTTAGCCGACATCTACTACGACCCTTCTCATCCTGCAGGGTTTTCAGGGGTGGCGTCGCTCATAAAGGCGTCCAAGAAAGATCCCAACAAAGTACTAGAATGGCTTCGTGCGCAGGACGCCTATACCCTACACAAACCGGTGATAAAAAAGGTTCTACGCAACTAGTACATGGTGTAAAACATTGACGATCTCCGGCAAGCCGATCTCAACTATATGCGAGGTCTCGGAAAATACAACGACGACGGTGCAGTGTACTTGCTCACCGTCATCGACGTGTTTAGCAAGATGGCCTGGGCGAGGACGCTTCCATCCAAGATGGGGAGCGTCGTGAGAGACGCCTTTCGGGACATTTTCAAACAAAGTGGCCATAAACCTCTAAGTTTACAGACGGACAAGGGGACAGAGTTCACGGCACGTATAGTCCGGAAATTTCTCAATAAAGAAGGTGTGTATTACTACACCACTCATAATCCTGACGTGAAGGCAAGCATCATGGAACGATTCAATATAACTCTGAAAGGGTGCATGTGGCGCTACTTTACCAAAAATAACACGTATTGGTATGTGGACGTCCTCCAAGATCTTGTCGACGCTTACAAGGGCGCAAGACATTCCAATTTCAATATCGTGCCTGCCAACATTTCAGAAACAAATGTGCTTCAAGTCAGAGATAATCTGTACGGCAAGCGGCGTCCAAAATCGAATAGTAAGCCAAAAATGAAAGTCGGTGACACGGTGCGTATTAGCAAATCCAAAATGCTGTTTGAAAAGGGCTACGAAAGGAATTGGAGCGAAGAAATTTTCAAAGGAAGCCGTGTCGGGTTGCGACACCCTGTCGTCTACATGCTGAACGATCTTGACGGTGAGGAGGTTAAGGGAAAATTTTACGAGCCCGAATTGCAACGCGTACGTCTTCCAGAAACATTTAAAGTTGATAAAATACTACGTGTCAATGTTAAAGGCATCAAAAAGAAAGTGTACGTGCAGTGGAAAGGTTACCCCGCCAAATTTAATCATTGGATTCCTGACAGTTACGTCAGTGCCCTACCACGAAGAACCAGTTTTTTCATCACTTTACCGAGCGACAGCTCTATGGGATATTTCCCGAAAAATACCATCACGAATTTCACCACTCAACTACCCTACCGTCTTACCCTCGATCTCCAGTGGGAAGTCGCTCTCACCGAATTCCAATATCCGTGTTCTTTCACCACCGTACCCGAGGGCCAAAATATTGTATGGTACAACTGAATGGACGCTAACGGCGTAGAACAAATATTCAAGGATCATATCCCTTCTGGAAACTACAGCACTATCCATGAATTGTTCAAAGCCCTAAACGATGTAGAGGCGTTTAAATGGGATTCCGGGATTGTATTCAAGTACACAAACCCCAAAAAAAGTGGCCGTTGTTACTACTTCGCCAACTATACAGCTACTTACACTATCAAGTAAACTAAATCTACAGCTCGGTTTCGATCCTAAGACTAATCTGATCAAAGTCCAAAAGTCGCCGTACGCTGCCAACATTCAACTAGGCTTGACCTCGCAAATGTACGTCTACAAGGATATCGTCTATCCTCAGCCCGTGGGGGACATATTGGCACCACTTTTACGTATTGCCGGTATCAACAACACAAACTATGTCTACGGAATACATAAAACAGTTAGCTATGATCGGTTGCACTACGTGTCCGTACTTAGAAGGGAAATTGAAAGCCTGGAAATCAATATAAGAACAGACACTGGTGAACCTGTACCATTCGAGTTTCGAAAGGTTTGCGTGAAACTTTATTATTGACGCTGCTCAACATGAACTGTCCCTACCAAAGATACTACGTCAAAAAGGCTGGAACAGTAATATCTTCGATCTACCACGGTTTACCCTATCAACGTGGATACGGGATAGTAAGTTTTTTCAGCGGTCTTTTCAAGAGCGGCGTACCGTTTCTGAGAAGCGGCGCTAAAGCCATTGGAAAACAGGTGCTTTATACGGGTATCCACGTGCTCTTCGACGTCGTCAATGAGCGTCGTCCTTTCAAAGAGACCCAACGCCAGCGTGTCGGTGAGGCTGGTACAAACCTGAAAAGCAAGGTGGAGCAGAAGATCGACACTCAAATGACCGTCTCAGGCTATAAAGGGCGTCGTAAGAAGCACCGCCGTCAGTCTTCTGTCGTTTCTCGACGTAAAAAGGTCAAGAAAGAAGCTGTAGATATTTTCAGTTGAAATGTCGTTTCTATACCCCCAGTCCTGCGAGTGTGCCAGCAATGAACTCGATCTCTTTTCCGTCCCACCCACGCAAACCAGTCTTGAATGTTGACAATGGCTCCAGTACAAACCTGTCTCTTCCCTCACCAATGATTCGCTCGTCGAATTTACCGTTACCAGTCAAGGCGAGTTTTATATCAATCTTTCACAGACCATGCTCTATCTCAGGGCGGCCATCATGAAGTCTGACGGTGGTGCTTTCACTGAGGTGGATCAAATCGCTCCCGTCAATAACTGTTTGCATTCGCTATTCACACACGTGGATGTGTTTTTAATCAAAAAACTAATCTTACTGCCCAGTAACACGTATTCTTATAGATCGTACATTGAAACGTTGACCAATTACAAAGGTGACGCCAAAAGAACACATTTGACTTGCTGTCTGTTGTTCGCAGATAGCCTTTGAGGAGGCTAACTCTGGCAACAAGGAATTTGAGGCCCGTCGCAGTCTCACTGCAAAAGTAAAACATAGGATCTTTCGGGGTATCCACACAGTGACGTGTTTAACCAAGAGAAATAACTTTTGAAGAGCACTAAGCTCAGAGTCAAGTTGGTCCGTTCCTGAGACGGGTTTAGTCTTATCGCCGTCCCTGAGCTCCCTCACTTTAAGGTTCACATAGCTGAAGTCGGCCTTCTAGTGCGACGTGTCAAAGTAGCATCTTCTATACTGTTGGCACATTCCAAGGCATTGAACATCAGTCCCGCAAAGGATCCCATCACCCGTGTGGAAGTAAAAAACCTCACTATTCCTACGGGTGTGCAAGGGAAATCACTTCACAACGTATTCACTGACAATTACCCAAACGATCCATCGTGGGATTTGTATCAAACGCTGCGTTCAACAGGGACGCCACCAAGATCCCGTTCAGCTTCCAAACCTACGGCATAAACCTTTCTCGTTGTACGTGGACGGGGAAAAAATGCCGTCGAAACCGTTACAGCCTAATTTTTCAAACGGCAACTATGTCATGTCCTACCACACATATTTCTGTAACGAGTATCCATTTCATGAACGAAGGTAGCGACATCACACGGGAAGCCTTCCCTAAGGGTTATCATCTAATGTATTTCGATCTCACACCTAATCTCTCCACCCACATGACATCGCATTGGAATTTGATGCGGCATGGTTCTCTGAGCATCGACGTTACCTTCACCAAAGCTCTCACCGAAACCGTCAACTGTATCATGTACGGGGAGTTTGCCAACATCATCACCATCGGCAAGGATAGAAACGTCGTGACCGATAATGGGAGTTAATATAAGCGTCTACCCACCCCTTATACGCATCATTTAAATTATGGACGTCATTGTTGATTTCCAGAGCTTCATCGACGACAGAAAACAGTATATCGTCAAAGAACTGAGTGTTTTATCTGTATCCGGTGCATTACTTAAACATTGTGTGTTAAAACCCCCATACGCTATTGATGAACTTTCAGCCACCGCAAAAAAGCAAGCCGAATATATCGTCAACAAACTGCACGGTATTCCCTGGGATAGCGGTGATATGGATTACAGCCTGCTCGAATCCCTTATTTCCCATGCCACCACGCGTGCAGAAACCGTCTACTTCAAGGGGGCAGAAAAGAAAAAGTCTTTAGCCAAATACACGCCTACGCCTATCGTAGATCTGTACGACAGAGGATGTTCGTCTTTGAAAACACTTAAATTGGGCTGCACCATATGCATGGCACATAGCTCTGTATGGAATTTCTGTTCGGCTTCCATCGTTTGGGGACCTTGAGATTGGATGATTGAAGATGGACACGCACACCACAAGACGTGCGCTGAAAACAACCCCGTTGTTCCGTTCTGTACAGTTGGGTGTTTTTCCTGCTGATCAACTACCCCAAGAATAGCTCGGCCTGTTGCTCTCGTCATCAACACTGATCCACACACCAAGTCTGGGACGCATCCGGTCGCCATCTTTATTGACAAGAATGGTGTGGTAGAATATTTTGATAGTTATTTTTTCCACCCCGTATAAAGTCACATCTGGAATTTATACGCAAAAACACTTCCCGCACGTCTCATAGCAAGCTACAACTTCAAAGCTTCGCCTCATACGTTTTCGGCCATTACTGTCTCATGTACCTTCTATATCGCATTCAGAACATTCCGATGAAAACTTTCCTAACCCTATTCTCGCCCGACAATCATACAGGTAATGACGCTAAGGTGGTGAGAGATTACAACACATTTTTCAAGACTGTAGGGTCCTACCGGCCCTCAAGAAGCTGCGTCCAATCAGCGTGTGCCTATATGACGGGCGTCCCAATGACGTGCCTGCCATAACCGCGACAGTCGTTGAATCAATTAAACATCGGTGACCTGGCGATCTAGAGGTAAGGTGTCAGACTTCTGTGCTGGCGGCCGGGGTTCAATCCTCGGTCCCAGCACAGATTTATCTGATTACCAAACCCTTCCTTCACCTCTGACAAGACATCTTGTGAATGTGGGGAATGCCAGGCCTCCACCGTGGTTCGGAT
>CABEEJ010002383.1:5661-54423 GCA_901482245.1 Timema douglasi
TTTTTTTTTTTTTTTTCAAAAATCAATTGAATATGTTCTAGCCCAAATCAATCTAGGAGGCTGCCATTGTGTGTGTGTTTGTTTGTGTGTGTGTGTGTATGTGTATGTGCTGTGCGTGTGCCAACGATTTATAGGTCACTTAGGTCTGAGGTATCTTATTTTTCCTTTATGCCTAAATGAATCTCAAACTGCCAAAACGTCTAAGTATATCTATACCAACTGATCCTAATAGAATTGGAAAAGAGCCAACAATCAAATTTGTCTACCCAGGCCTAGCAGTAGGCTAATGATCTTATTATCTTGCTATTTATTTTTAAACGTGAAAGATTATAATAAATATGTGCATGTCTATACATTGACATGTGAAGTTCCATAGCAAAAAATGTTACCTGTTTGGCCTTTTCCAAGAGTTTTTTCCAATCTGAATGGTCCAACATATTGTTGGTGCTCTCCAACAGTAGGATTATTGTCTTTCTGCATGATTCTTAGTTCCTAGATAGCGCAACGAGTAACTAGTATTAACGTAAAACATGGATAACGTATTCCCTCACGAGATAACACCCACTTAATTCTCTATATTTACAAATCCATCCCTTCCTCTAGTAATAAAAACACCCCACAACCACACGCAAAGATTTCCCCAAAAGCTTGGCACAACACATTTTATAAGAGAGTATTGCACACCCCGCTTGTCACACTATTTAAGTATATAACACAGATATTCTGCTGGTAATACATTTGAAACTAGCGATTTCGGCAAATAATTGGTGGCTGCCATCTTGAAAATCATTTTCTCATCCCTTCACTGTGCTTCTCTCCCCTTGCGCAACTATTGAACTGAGCAAGAACAGAGAGCGCACCCCTACAAGCTTAATGATGGAAGGGGAAGTGATATTGCGCTAGGTACAGTCCATACTCAACCCTAACACACGAAGTTAACAACTTCACACGTCAGGTCTCACTGCAACAATAGGTCACACGCAGCAATAAGTAATTAGAACGGACCTAAACACAGTACTATATTTAAGTGCTCCCTTAAATCGAGCCAAGGTTTCCCCTGCCTCATCCAAAATTTAAACAGTATTCTCTACTCTGATATAAGAACAGTTAAAAAGGGAAATTTATTATTATTACATAACAGAGGTTTTTGCTCCTCTTAGTAGTTATGCGAGTACAATTAATGATTAAGACCTTATAATAGTGTTTTGATTTTGTTATGGTAGTTTACATTGAAACAATAGTTGCGCGGTTCTAGAATAATAAAACATGATTTGGTTGAGAGGGTTTGGTTATTTGTTCTTTATAAAAATTATCTAAACTACAGCCACCATAAAAAAAAACTACACTAATTTACTTTTAAGATTGTCAACAATGCAAATATTTGGGTCACAGTGATAATAGAGTATAAAAGTGTAAATATATTTGATTCAAAATAAGAACATGGGGACAGTTATTAAATCATGCTGTACAAGACTAAACAAGTTTTAAATAATACAAGTAGGCTCTAGTATTATTTGTTTCCTTTTGTTATAATTTTAACATGGCAATTTAGGAATTGGGTGAGTATCAATGGCGGATTGTGGCATTGTGACTCGGGGGACACTAGTAATGCATTGGAAGTGAAAGGTTAGGGTCCACTGAAGCAATGTCCATGTTTTTTAAAAGCTATAAATGACTTCAAAAGGTTGGTCGCATGATCTTAAACATTTGGTTGCTGTTAACTGGGAGGTCGTAATTTGAATCCTATCGGGTTACCTGGGAGAGGGTTGTCCACATGTGATTTATTGATATTGTTTTCCCAAACTCTCTATGCTAATGTGGGTACATTTCCTCGACACTAATTAATGGTTTCAGGATGAGGAAGGTTATACTTATGTACCCGCATGTGAGTAGAGGGAGAGTGGAAAAACCACCCTCAGTAGATCCGACTGAGATTCGAAACTCGATCTCCCTGTCATCCGTAGTCTATTCTACTATGAGAGTAGCGTGCTAGAACACACGGCCACTAAAGCATCTATAGATTTTCTTGTTTTGTTCTAATTTAACAATTAAATCTATCCATATTATTTTTGTGTATTGTTTTAATCATCTTTTCATTTAGTAACTCACATGATATTACTGGGCACAACTTGCAACAATGTTATTACTATTAGCACCGCGTCTTACTACCCGTTCGGGTTATACGCACTTACGCTAATGTGTAATGGTAGGGTGATTGTGAGATGAAATAGAGGTCCTACAGTTTAACGTGGAATCCGAACCACGGTGGAGGCCTGGCATTCCCCACATTCACAAGATGTCTTGTCAGAGGTGAAGGAAGGGCTTAGTAATCAGATAAATCTGTGCCGGGACCGAGGATTGAACCCCGCACCACCAGGTCACCCTACAACAATGTTACTGAGCACTCTATAAAAATACTATTAAATGTTTATGCTTTAAAAATACTTTGGTGTCATACATAAACCATGTTACGATTTTTTCTTTAGTTTTTTTACCCTCACTCCTCCCACATAATACCATGTAGAAATTGGAGCTCCACCCCCCAAACTCTTTCTAAACAGCGTTAGGGAGTTTAATGATGCCCTCTTTCACCTTTATAATATATTGTTTTTGCTATAAAAGTTATTTCCATTAGATATGATTTAACTTTGAATTATTTAATAGCTTTATTTTATATCGACTCCTGAGCTGTCCAACTTGAAGTTAGGGCCTAGGGCCTCATTTTATTTTCCTAGGCAGTGTGCGGGCCACACACGTGGAAATTAGATCTATACAGTATCAACAATGTTATATTTTAGTTGATATTCTTAAACAGAAAATTCGTTGCTTTTTTACTAAGTTATTTTGTTTAGTTTGAGATTAAATGCTTTGAATTTTCTGATCTAATATAATTCATATTTTGTAATTATTTTGATATTTGTTATGACCTAAGACCTAAGTGAAAACATATTAATATTTAAGGTGAATGATGAGTATAGAAACATTCAGTCAAGAGAAATTTAATCAGATACTAAGCGGAAACAACATAGGCCTATACTAAAAATATTTGGAAACAAAACTTGCACATACAGTATACTTAATTTTCTTTAATGGGAATATTGGGGGCTGAATGTTTCTGCTACAAGTGCTGGAATATCCAAGGTATTATATTAAAATAATAATAATGATTACTATAAGTATTTAATTAATTGATATACAGTACAGTCAGTACAGTACGATACAGCAAATAATACATATAATAAATTTTGCACAATTTAAGTCTGATTATATTTAAGGAACTCCTGGATTAAGTTATATGTACTGTACATATATTTAACTTTTATTACGCGTCGCGGGCCGCAAAATATACTGCCGAGAGCCGCCGGTTGGACAAGCCTGTTCTACTCCATAGAAAATATACTTATAATATGTGCGGAATTTTTGCAGTTTGAGAATGCTCCTTACAAATTTTGAACTTGTTGACATATTTTAAATAAACATGGTGAACAAAACCTACAAACACATCTTTGTCTTGAAGATACAATAATTCATTATTCATTTTAATAATAATAACAATAATAATAATGTCTTTATTTGAGTGAATTTAAGGCCAGCATCTTTTCGTCTACTTAACCCCATTTTCAAATTAAATTGAATTTAAAGGGATTTGATACAGTTTATAAAAACAGAAAACTCGTATCATTATAATTACTGTTCATAAAACTACATTGAACAATGTCATGAAAGTATTTGATAAAGGCCTAATAAAATATTAGTGAGCCCAAATATTTTCTTATAAAACTCAATCCTCAGTTTATTCTTTAAATATTTTTTTTATCACCGCGTTTTACTATGCGTTCGGATTAAACACTTATGTACTAGTTACGGGTGACCTGGCGGTCTAGGGGTTAAGGTGTCAGACTTCTATGCTGGCGGCCGGGGTTCAATCCCCGGTCCCGGCAAAGATTTGTCTGGTTACCAAACCCTTCCTTCACCTCTGACAAGACATCTTGTGAATGTGAGGAATGCCAGGCCTCCACCGTGGTTCGGGTTCCACGTTAAACTGTAGGTCCTCAATTTCATCTCACAATCACCCTACCATTACACATTAGCGTAAGTGCGTATAACCCGAACGGGTAGTAACACGCGGTACTAATAATAATAATAATAATATTTATTTTTTATTTTTTTTATTTTATTATTATTATTATTATTATTATTATTATTAGCACCGCGTCTTACTACCCGTTCGGGTTATACGCACTTACGCTAATGTGTAATGGTAGGGTGATTGTGAGATGAAATGGAGGACCTACAGTTTAACGTGGAATCCGAACCACGGTGGAGGCCTGGCATTCCCCACATTCACAAGATGTCTTGTCAGGGGTGAAGGAAGGGTTTGGTAATCTGATAAATCTGTGCCGAGACCGAAGATTGAACCCCGGTCGCCAGCACAGAAGTCTGACACCTTACCCCTAGACCGCCAGGTCACCTAATAATAATAATAATAATAAAAATAATAATAATAATAATACTAGTTACGCTAATGGGTTATGGTGTTAGCAAGGTTGAATTTAGAGGAAGTGTACCCACATTTTTGTGGCTAGAGAGTGGGAAACAATTTGGGGGGAAAACCACCCTCATTACACCCAACCGGGATTCGAGCCCCGATCTCCCCAACATCGGCAGTCTTGTCTATTGCAAGAGTAATGCCTTAGATCATGCAGCCACCGAAACAGTTTATAGAAATGTTGTGTTTGCATTTTATCTTCTTTTGTCTCTAGGTAACACTATTCAAAACACCTAAATGAAGTCATTGTTTATTTTATATAAATCTTCAACTGCCAAACTTCACTACAGTATTCTATGGCTCAAACTGAGGATAAAAGTTAATTCAAACATACACCTCAAAAATTTCATTTTCAATATACTACAGAATCTGGAAAGTTCATAAAAAAAATAATGAAGGACGATAAAAAACAAAAGTAGATTAGTTGGAAACAAGGTTGTTTACCATCAAAAGAATAATTTAATAAAATCAATCAAAATGAAATAATTCAGATAAATAAAACAACATACTAGAAAATTTCAATTTTTAAAATTAGAAATAAATAACTTCATTGAAACAAACTGTAAAATAATAATTTATTTCAAACAAACTGAGCAAGAAATAACTTCATTTTAACCATATTAATAACTGTGTTAAAAATGCAGGCCCTTTTCTGTACCTTGGAAAGCAAGAGTTTTGCCACCTCTGTTTGTATCAACCTTTATTCTGATTTTGAGCTATAGAATACGGTAGTGAAGTTTGATAGTTTAAGTCGGGGAAAGTCTGTACATAAGTAATCAATTATTTCATTAAATATTAAAAATGGTATGCTGCCATTGATCTAGGCCTAAACGATCCGTTTGAGGATTAACTTTCAATGTTATATTTGACTTGAGATGGTTTGTTATTTATAATAACACAAATAAAACTTATTACGTAAGGAATAGTGTAACCTTCAAGGACAATACTATTTAAAAAAAGAGATATATTTAAGTAAAATACCGAGAATCGCGTTACATAAAATATGGTACACAATTACAAAATTACAAATTACAAATATGGTACACAATCTTGGTAATACTTCATTACATCAAATAATAGATCAACAATGTCACTTAATAAAGAGTATTATATTACTTTAAAACGGGGATGATATATTTTTATGTAATATTATAAACTGTACTATTATATTATATACATATGTGGGTTGCAATTTTGTTAGTTTTTAAACCAATCAAATCACATATAAAGGCTAGCCCACAGAAAAGTAGCCCACCTCCTATATCCAGCAGGCGCCTCACTCTGAATTGGAGGAGGTCAATCCCCTTCCACCTATATTGTGACATGAAGAATGAGTCAATAAAGCTTTAGACAAGCAGTTCACTTGCTCGTTCTTCATGCCACAATATGGGTGGAAGGGGATTGACCTCCAATTCATAGTGAGGCACCTGCTGGATATAGGAGGTGGGCTACTTTTCCGTGGGCCACCCTGTACTTACGCCTAATCGCATCTGCTGAAGCCGTGACCTTGGGAGCACGCTTCAGCAGACGAGCTTCATTTTCAGATTTAAGCTTTTCTTTTGATTAATTTAAGTCAGATTTTAAAAATGTAACGCACACCAATGTAACATAATAATGTTTAAAAGTGAAACTGAAATATATAATCCCAGTCTTTGGTATAATGAAATAGTCCTATTACCGAAATTTTCTTCTGGTACACCATTCTCGGTATTTCCTATGGATTTAATTATTTTGTTAGATTTTTATAGTATTTTATTTAGAGTTAACACTATTCCAAACTATTCTTCAGAGTATTTTTTTAAATGTTATCGTATATACAGCAACATATATATTTATACAAATCTGTATACATGTTTTTATTTGTATGTATACATAAATTATAGCTATGTATATCTATTTTTATTTATTAATTCATATTAAAAATCTATGATTAATCAAAATGTACTCTTTCTTCTGGGGTAGTGCAAGTGCAATATCATAATATGACCATCGGTGCGGCAAATTTACTGAAGTATGATACACACAGAATGATAAACTATGCTGTGTTGTCCTCTGCTAAGACTTTGCCAATTTGGTTTAACACTCATTACTAAACTAAGCTAAGTCATGGTCCCTCTTTTCACTTCTGAATTCAGTGTTGTTTCTTTCTGGTCTGCTCCAGTGAAGTTTAGTTATGATGGCGTTCTCCAAAATGTCTTGTTTGGGTTCATATGATAGTGTTACACCCCACTCTGTTACCTTTTATTTACGACCATTAATAAGATAAAGGGTAGCGGGAGTAAGGTATGGAACAAGTGACAAGGGAAATTATTAGCAATATTTAAAAGCAACAATATGAACGGTTTATTCAAAACAAAAACATTAGATCAGAAAACTTTACATGGTCTCATAAATCAAACTGAGATATGTTGAAAACCAAAAAATAGATAATGACTTCATATCTTTAATTCGCGCAGATAACTTAAGAGAGAGTTATAAAACTCCTAATATATACAATATTCAAATGGGTCAGTCTTGAAGAGACAGAGCAACCCTTAACGTTGAATTTAGTACAATAAATCATAAACATTAATATCCACCAGGATAATACGTAAATACTAAATAAGGGCCTAATGGGCCCCTTCAAAATGTTACTAAAGTGTATTTTTCATACCTAAGAATAAATACTTCAAAAACGTTAACTTTACATGTTAACTTTCTATAAGAAACTTTAAATTACGCGAGAGTTTGGCTAACAGACTTTAGTCAAACTCCCCCGGGACTATCAGATCCTGACACAATATTAGGAAATGAAAAAAATAACCCTACTAGTAAATAATAATGAAAATATAATATTAGAAGCAAACCGCAGAAAAAGATTAGAAAATATACTTAAGTTAATTAATTTCATAATTAATCAAAATGATCAGAAAATTACTTTACATTAAACTATATTTCAAAATGCAAACAAAAATAAGAAATGCTTCCTTAATGTTAACAAAATAATTACTATTATCCACAATTTCAAAACAATTTAGATTTTGTAGCGTGTCAATCAAATTGATTGAACACCTACAAGAAAAAAAAGGTCACTATTTATCACTATTTATGTAATTGGGTGCCACGTTGGAATTATATCAAGATATTGAAAATAAAATACCTCAAAGTTTATACTCTCTCATACTGAAAAATACGTATTGCCTTACGTTCAAACACGTGGTTAGTCAAAAAATAATTGTCAGTGATAATGGACCCTGTTTTCGTTCAAAGGTATTCCATGACATGTGTTTTGCGTGGGGAATCAAACATGCTACTACTAGTCCCTACCATCTGGCCCCGAATAAGGTTGAGAGGTTTAATAGAAATTTAAAGATAGCTTTGACCATTTATAATGGATCCTCCCAGCCTCACTGGGATAAAGACCTTAACTTTTTGTCCCTTGCCTTCAATTCTGCCATTCATGAATCTACGGGAGCTACCCCTTCCTCTTTATTACTCGGTAGAGAGCTCAATCATCCCCTTCTAGCTATTTGGGATGTTGATCCACTGGTTGGGGATTGTGGGACCTCTACATATTATGAAAGGTGTAAGCTTGCCTTTCATAATTTGCAGAAGTCCAGAAATAGAGTGGCCGCTGCTTATAATAGAGGGCGTCTCCCTGTCAATGTGTTTGTGGACTTTGTGGGGCCCATTACTCGTTCTACCAGTGGGAATACCTGTGTGCTTAATCTCATTGATGGTTTTTCAAAATTTGTTGTAATAATTCCCCTTAGAAACATGAAAGCTACCACCACTGTCAAGGCTTTATCTGATAGAGTGTGGGCTATTTTTGGAGCTCCAAAGAAAATTGTCAGTGATAATGGACCCTGTTTTCGTTCAAAGGTATTCCATGACATGTGTTTTGCGTGGGGAATCAAACATGCTACTACTAGTCCCTACCATCTGGCCCCGAATAAGGTTGAGAGGTTTAATAGAAATTTAAAGATAGCTTTGACCATTTATAATGGATCCTCCCAGCCTCACTGGGATAAAGACCTTAACTTTTTGTCCCTTGCCTTCAATTCTGCCATTCATGAATCTACGGGAGCTACCCCTTCCTCTTTATTACTCGGTAGAAAGCTCAATCATCCCCTTCTAGCTATTTGGGATGTTGATCTACTGGTTGGGGACTGTGGGACCTCTACATATTATGAAACGTGTAAGCTTGCCTTTCATAATTTGCAGAAGTCCAGAAATAGAGTGGCCGCTGCTTATAGTAGAGGGCGTCTCCCTGTCAATGTGTTTGTGGACTTTGTGGGGCCCATTACTCGTTCTACCAGTGGGAATACCTGTGTGCTTAATCTCATTGATGGTTTTTCAAAATTTGTTGTAATAATTCCCCTTAGAAACATGAAAGCTACCACCACTGTCAAGGCTTTATCTGATAGAGTGTGGGCTATTTTTGGAGCTCCAAAGAAAATTGTCACTGCAGATTATTTAGAACAACGGGAATTTGTTTTGTACACTGACAATTTCCCGTTGTTCTAAATAATCTGCAGTGACAATTTTCTTTGGAGCTCCAAAAATAGCCCACACTCTTATCAGATAAAGCCTTGACAGTGGTGGTAGCTTTCATGTTTCTAAGGGGAATTATTACAACAAATTTTGAAAAACCATCAATGAGATTAAGCACACAGGTATTCCCACTGGTAGAACGAGTAATGGGCCCCACAAAGTCCACAAACACATTGACAGGGAGACGCCCTCTACTATAAGCAGCGGCCACTCTATTTCTGGACTTCTGCAAATTATGAAAGGCAAGCTTACACGTTTCATAATATGTAGAGGTCCCACAGTCCCCAACCAGTAGATCAACATCCCAAATAGCTAGAAGGGGATGATTGAGCTTTCTACCGAATAATAAAGAGGAAGGGGTAGCTCCCGTCGATTCATGAATGGCAGAATTGTAGGCAAGGGACAAAAAGTTAAGGTCTTTATCCCAGTGAGGCTGGGAGGACCCATTATAAATGGTCAAAGCTATCTTTAAATTTCTATTAAACCTCTCAACCTGATTCGGGGCCGGATGGTAGGGACTAGTAGTAACATGTTTGATTCCCCACGCAAAACACATGTCATGGAATACCTTTGAACGAAAACAGGGTCCATTATCACTGACAATTATTTTTTGACTAACCATGTGTTTGAACGTAGGGCAATACGTATTTTTCAGTATGAGAGAGTATAAACTTTGAGGTATTTTATCTTCAATATCTTGGTATAATTCCAACGTGGCACCCAATTACATAAATAGTGATAAATAGTGAACTTTTTTTCTTGTAGGTGTTCAATCAATTTGATTGACACGCTACAAATTAACTCGTTCAACTCCAAGTCAATTAACAATTGTGGCTATCTAAAAGATTTAACACTCGAAAAGACTCTAGCGCCCAAGTGGCGACAAACAAAATATAGAGCCTCATTTCAACTTAAACGATCAGGTAAAAATCAATAGATTTAGATAATAGAAAAATTACAACATCTAACATGGCTGAATCAAGGTGGGAGAATTAAACACATGGTATGTGACGTAAATACGGCTTACTCGAAGCTTTGGAAGATCACGTAGACCATTTGTTGTCATGGCTCCATCCGACTTCCAAACCATTTCTTCAATCACCTGATGTTTTGAAAGTAGCTCATCTCTCTACCATCAGAGGGCTGGTGAATAGGTGAATAGTCATTATCTAGTCCTGTCCAATACTGGCCGGCCCATTACGTATTAGTTGAACAAGACGGAGTGGACTTCTTGTTGGAACATCGTAGCTCGCTCGGCCCACTCGTCGATTTAGGATGATAGGTGTAAGCCAATCTTGGTGGTTGCTAGTTTCAGAAGATTCAATCGGTAAGTGCACGAACAGTTTTATTATGTTGAAATTGATTATGTAGAGAGAATATTGTTTCAGAATTGTTTATTATGTTATACCAAACTACGTGAACTACAATAGAGAAGAATACTATTGTAGAGATTCTATTAGTGTCGGTATAATTGGAGTGGGTAGTATAATTACAGAGAGTTATTCGTAAATGTCAGCATGGGGTGGGTCCTATTGTAACATAATGTAATGTAATGTTACAATAGTACTGAAGAATAAAAGATGCCGCTGTTAGCATCTGTTTTGAAAGATGAAGACAATTTAGGAGGTAGGAGGTTTGACTTTCAACCCTTCTCTGTAGAGAAATGTTGCAATACCAAGGACAATAATAAAGTGGATAACCAGGGACCTTTAGTTGATCCACACTCAAATATGCAAAAGCCCAAGTACCTGAACTTAGATGTTTAACTATCAGCAAAATGAAATATTGTATTATACACGTTAATGGGAGTTTAAGGGTATGCTAGATGTATAAGCGTAACAACCGAATAGAAGAAGACATTGGTCTAGATAGAGGCTGTTTTATTTTCATAATCCAAATGTTAACAATATTATGTTTTTAGATCGCGGGATATGCTCAATAGCAACAATATACATCGGGAGAGAATAAATGTATTTATGTACAAAAAATTAATATACATTTTCAGAGTATTAAACGCACAATCAAATATAAAGTACAGTCATAATAATTTGACAGAACCAATTTATATACGTGCCAAAAGTTAAAATATAGTGAACAATAATTTTTGAAAAGAAATTAAGGTTGGGAAACATGTATATTGGAAAGTTTATTTACATATCACATCTCATATCTTATCTCCATATCACCTAGTAGGAATATGCTCCTAACTATAGACTCTTGCACCCAACCTTATAGGAATATAAAAAGGGATGCAAATTGACAGAGCAGACATAGCGAGGTAAGTAACAATTTTATTAAGCACATACAATACACAATGCTTTAATGGATTAGAGGGTGTTTACATGGTTTTGGTAGTCTAATAGCTTCATGACTGAAAGGACGAACAACTCCCACTACACTTAGAATACTCAATTACGTATGGATTAAATTTCTTAACTGAGTGGTCTGACAGTGTCAGTTAAATGACGAGTACCTCCTACCCTCCATCCTGGGGAGATAACCATTAGTAGGTTTAAATGTCCCAAATGGGAATCTATTGTTTTGTTGTGGCTACCCAACACTGAGTACATTAAGAACATATATAAGAAAGGTGTACATTAATTCGGCTTTGAATCCCGCTAGAACGTGGCTTAAGGAGCCCACCTACGGGGATAGAAAACAAGAGAACACCGTGAGCAACTAAGGTATCGTGCCTACGTGACACGCCCTTATGATCAGGCAGCAACAAAGTTTAAGAGATAACAGTAAAATGGGTTCAATCACTGGCACCGCCAGCCTAATTAGGCCATTAATTATTTCCTGGTCCTCCCGATGACAGAAGGCACTCGTCCTCATACTAGATCCACTAGATAAATTCCTTAACTAGCAAAACGCTACAGCGTTATCAGCTCTATACAAATATACGCGATGACTGCGCGTAGCTTTAGAATCACTAAATATCTAGCTAACCTAAAGCTCAACAATTGACAAACTACCTGAATACAAATATACATACACTTATAATACTGATAGGGCTATACACATCATTTAAATAAACCTACAATAAATATCGTGATAGGGCCTTACAGATAATATATCTAGGCCAAATATTTAATCCTATCTGGCTGGTGACAAGAAAGGGTGAAGCCCACTATATTGAGTACACATCAGTTTCACAGAAATCACACTTAACTACCTAAACGCCTAACTAATACATTTAAAACGGGCCTGCTGTCTACCCAAGGGATCCTGGCTTGAGACCAATCTTAAATTGCATGCTGTACTAGAACACAGCATATCACTATACCTAGTTCCACGCTTTGATTACAATAAAGCATTTCACATCGGTGTAGAGGGCTCCAACAGAGCACAATTCAACCAGTCCATCAGAAGGATGAAACTCCTCGGTTGGATCAACTTGAGATTCCCTATCCTAATCCTCGTAAATGGCAGGCACATGATTAAGAAATGCACCAGCAGTAGAGTAGGTGGAATGTGCACGGAGTGCACCAGTGGTAGTACAGGTGGAATGTGCTCGAAGTGCACCTGCAGTCAAAGATAATGAGTATGCAAAACATCTGTGGTGGGGGCTAGCTGCGGCTGGCCTGAAACTCTACTTCACAGGACGCCATAGCGTCCAGCAACGGTGAGCTACGATGCAGCAGAACACAAGTGTTAGTCAACCGTACTGTAGTCGGTCTGAAGAAAAGGTCTCTGCCTCTAACACACTTATGTGGAACTATAAGACAAAATTAGCCGGCGCTCCTAGGCAGGAATTAGAGCCAGGGGAAGAGAAGGGGTGAAAAATTGAGCCACTCAAACCTTAGGAAGACCGCGCATGCATAACCAGCCATGAGAGATAGGGGGGGGGGGGATNGGGGGGGGGATATCAGCACGTCAGACCTCAGTACTCTAAACCAATTTAATAAGGCCCGGTAATGAAGATCAAAGAACCTTACCCTCATCGGACTTGAACATGGGAAATCCAGGCAGTAGTTAAATTAAATAATAGATTATATCCTTTTACAGGGGTACATAACCACGCACTTGTGCGAGCTAATTCACATTAGCTCGGCACAACACTTGGCTACATTAGAAATAAGTAAAGATATTATTATCGTCCAACTACCCGTGAGGCGGGGCAACCTACACAAAAAGGCTTAATATATCTCTTACAAACATACTGAGTGTATAATAACGGTCGACAAACATTAATCGAAATTCTCCTTGCGTAACAATTGAAAAGTAAAATAACAATACGTATAAGTTTCGTTTAGAACGACTAGCACAGTAAGGCAGGATCCCAATCATAACAGCGCAATATGCCCTACAAAAATAAATAACAAAACTTGACTTGATTATACTACCATAGAATCAAAATTTAAAGAGATACGTCCAAAAATATGCCTCGATTCATAACAAATCTAATTACCCAACAAAACTAAGATAGTATAATTAATCATTAAAAAATATGCCGAAGCAAATCCTAATCGGTTCCTACATAATTAAGTTATAATTTAACAGTTCCCCAGTTTACAAAATATATAATGCTTTTCCTATATAACGTAAACTTACATGTAGAAAGATCTTACATCCTAGAAGCATCAAAGAGTGACTTCTCCTTGCCGGGTACAAGCTTATATTCAGATTTGTACTGTGGGGAAAATATGGGAGGGTGAATACACAAGTTCAATGATGTCACTATCAGCCAGTTAGCGTGAGTTTTCCTCATTGACGCCTGCGCACAGCGTCAAGAGGGTGATAATACGGGGGGTAGGGAAAACCACGTGATCACCAAGAGCGCTTATTTCTCCAAGTTTTAGCGCCTGCGCAGCGTCCGATACTTGGGCAAAGTTAGCCGAACTACGTAACCTTCCAAGGAAACAGTCTTGTTTTTCTTGTTTAACGTGAGCGGAGTGTTGATGTGCTCGGAGGACCCATGAGCGGCGCTGGTTTCCCGGTTAAACGGGGTAAGTCTAACTGCATTTTTATAGGTGGTGGATGATATGCGGCGAAGATATTTGTAACCACGGTACAACTTGTTCAATTAACGCTTTCATTTTAATATAAATACATTTATTAAATATAAAACCTAAATATAATATTGCTTATATACTTGCGAAACAAACTGTAAACAAAACTTCAACACTTCTTTAGTTATTTTCACCAAACCAGCACTGCGTCCGTTTAACACGGAGCCCATGTTGTGTTATGCGCATGCACAACGTAAGATGGCTCAAGATGAGAGATGGAAAAATTGCCCGGCCAGCAATCGGAAAAAACATAGCGTGGCGTAGCAAGGCATAGCTTAGCTTAGCTTTCTGTGTAGACCAACACACTTAAATACATAGTCCGCTATTTTTCTAAGGAGTTAGCAGAAAAAATCTTAGCTTAGCGTTCTGTGTGAATCGGCCTTGAGTGTGTTCGTAATATGAGGGCTTTTGGATTTCCGTAGGCATTAGTAAAATTAAAAAATATAACGTTTATATTATATTTTATTGTAAATTACGTAATCCAAAATAGTTTTTAGCTAGTAATTACCAACATTTATAATAATAATAATAATAATAATGATGATATTTTTTAAAAACAATGGAGTGTAATGAAACAATATAAACGATGAATAATTAAATCACTTTTCAATACAGAACAGTTTGATTTTTATTCCCTTAATTTTCAGCAGCATTCTTCTATTATCAAAATGGCAATGTTTTAATAAGTTAATTTGCTCACGTGCTTATTTTTTAAATGTATTATTATATCTTGAAAAGAGATATGTAAACATAAATTATAGGTGCCGATACCCTTTAATTTTTATATACTTTCACTTAAGGGTTATTCATACCCTCACAATTGATAGTTTCTTTACCACTCCTCATGATTGAAGAAACAGCTTCATTATGTTATTTAATCATGCTCATTAAGTGTTTACAAAATAAATAGTTTTATCAAAAGCCCACTTCAGTGGCCGCGTGGTCTAAGGCGTAATTCTCGCAATATACTAGACTGCCAATGATGTGGATACCAGGGTTAGAATATCAGTAGAGTGTTGAAGGGTAGATTTTCCTAAGCGGTTTTCCACTTTTACTCCACAAAAATATGAGTAGTGTGGTAGATGTATGGCCTCAATTTGACTTTCGACTTTTGACCACGATCTGTGTGAAGTAATCATTGCGTGCTGTGTCACAACACTCCCCACTGGGTATTCCCTGGTGACATCATCGCAACCCTAGTGCCAGTTTGTCGGCTCAACGTGTCGAGACAGGAATAGATCGTGACCTTGAAACTGGGAGCTAGTTAATGAGGTGGTTTACCCTGGCAACATTCCCTCTCCCCCATCATTATGGTAATGAGTTTTTCCCGGTGACTCATACCTGGCGCCAGTTTGTCGGCTCGACAAGACAAGTCGCCTATATCTGTGTGACGTCATCATTGCGTGTGATGTCGCAATACTCCCCGGCAATGGGTTTTCCCATATGACTCATACCTGGTGCCAGTTTGGAAGCTCGACAAGACAAGTCGTCTCGATCTGTGTGACGTCATCATTGCGTGTGATGTCGCAACACTCCCCTTCTATGTGGCAATGGGTTTTCATTTGTAGCATTAGTTGCAAGTCCAAGATGCCTAAGTGAATAAACGATAGACTTACCCCATTACACAGACGCCGACTGCTGTTGACCCAGCTACGGGCTCTATAGTCCTCGCCACAACTAACACGCCCAGCCTCGACAATAAGCTACGAGACACTGAGGCGGCGCCGACGCATGTACACAACACAAGACATCCCAGGCCAAAGAACTTCGGAAGAAAGAAGAGACTACTTCGACCCGTGTACAGTTAATTCTCAATTATTCTAGAAAAGTGTGGAAGCCTATGTTGCGTGTGGATCCCTCCCCTGTTTACTTTCTTTGGTTTACCTCCCTTCCCCTTGTGATCCTTCCGTTCTATGTTCAGTGAGCTGTGCCAAATCATATATAAGACTGGTTGTGCAATTGGAAGACACTCTTGGACTGGCTTCGGAAATAGCAGGACGAAACTAAGGCTTCGGAGATTAGGAATTAAAATGCAAGCAAAATTCTCTTTCGACAAATAATTTTTTTTAAATTTTTTTAAAAATTCCATTTGGCTTAATATTATTTAATATTTTTTTATAAAACCAAAATTGTAAGAGACTGGTCGGATATGACTAATCTGAGACTTCAGATAGTTGCTAATTGGCTCAGATTCCCTTAACACACTGGAGATTATTTTTCATTACTATTATATCACGTAGATAGTATGTTAAATATTTTAAAATTCAAGCTATACTGAATATCAAACTAAGCTGTTGCATTGTATTATTTTTTAGAGTATGGGCTGTGGGGAGATCTACAGACATCCGCGGATCTGATGGCCCTCGGTGTCTATCTGGAGGAATTGACCACAAACGGTTGGTAATTGCTGGCCAATGAAAGACCAGAATTGTAAGAAAGAATCATTTTATTTTAAAATCCAAACAAAAAACAAAATAGCACCATGCAACATTGTTTCAAAATATGAATAATGTGCTAAATTAGTTGGTTTTTCATGAACAAAATTGTTGATTATCATTTTTTGTTTTGTAAATGCTAAACGGTAAATATTATATTAATTTAAGGGGATTTCCTTGTTGCAATATTATTGTATGCCTTTTGGCTCAGTTGGTAGAGTGCCTACCTCCTGATATAGGTGTCCTGGGTTCGAGTCCTAGCAGGACCACAGCTATTATTGTGATAATGGCTATCCAAATTAATAGGTAGTTTCTGTATGATTGTTCTGGGCCATCACTTATGTTAAAAGATTCTAATACAAAGTTTTGTTTGTTTAAGATTCATGGGACCACTGCATGTCTCCCGCACATAAGGTGTCTGTGGAGGTTCCGATAATATCACCTTCACCACCACCCCTAGTGCCATACGCGCCTATAAAGGACATTTTTTCGACTCTGGATCCTTATGATGCATCCATAGGTGAGATTATTATTTTATGTTAAGATAGTAAAAATATTTATGTATAAAATATTATTAATATTTTAAATAATTTTAAGTTGAAAGAGCATATAATGAGCAGATTGCTTAGTAAACCTCTATAATAGAGCACTAATAGGTGAAAACACTTTTCAAATAGAACCTTAAAGTAATTGAAATGTCCCGCACTTTGTATGAAATAAACAAGTGTCTTTTAAATTGGGTAGTTAGAGCAACTGAGGGATCCGTTTTAATATGTGATATCTATACTGTCCACTCCGAGGACAAAATATTAATAAAATTGTAATTTTGTTTTCAGGAATTATTTTGCTAACTTATATGATAATTTGTTTGATTAAAAAAGTGCAAAGAATGATTTTTTTTAAATTGATTGTTTAGAAGAATATTGTTTCAAATGTTTACTTTGTAGTTAGTTTGACTTGTATTTAAACTCAAACTCTTGTGTTTTAGGTCAAATGAATACTGGAGATGACTGTCCGAGACGGGAGGAAAACGTGGTCCAAACCCCAACCTCCGCAGCACCCTTTCAGCCGGAGGGAGCTTTGGCATCACCAGGCGTCTTCTCGCAAGCCAGTGGTGTAGGGGTGAGGCAGGAAGGAATCACAGTCCCCCTTCAAGGCGGGATATGGTGGGGACGGGGCCGTCATATGCACCCCAGATGGGAATTAGTAGCCTGGGAAATCAGGATCGTGGAGCATTGTCGAATGGTATCCCTCCTCAAATCATCGAGGAGAGAATAAAACAATTGTCGTGACGAATTAAGCTGACTTGAAGAGCAAATTACTGTTTTGCTCAATCGGCTGTAGGATCATGGTGTCAGCGCCAATGATCATGTCGGCTTGCTTTTGAACAACATGGACTCGCTGTTGAAACCTGTATACGTCTTATTTAGGAGATCAAATCAATTAGACACTCGAGCTGTGCTCGATAACGTAAGTCGCGTGATGCAGAGTTATAATTTGTTCTCAAGTACGGCACCACTGTACGTTAAACTCAGCCATTTTAAGGAACCTCGTGGAAGAGCACGTTCTTGTGATAAACTCTCCCCGGATACCACATACAGTCAAAGAAATCAAGGAATCACTACAATTCAAAATGGCTACGATACACTTTGCATGGCCCATCCAATGGTTGTCACCAAGTATGTGTGTGACGTTAAAAGAGAACCAGGATGCATAGACATGAACACCTATAAGGACATAAAAGAGGACCGTAATATTCAAAAATACAAAGCAGAAGATTTATGCTGTGATGACCGTGTGAATATTTTGAAAGGTGTTGGAATCACTGAAATGAAACAATTTCAAACATACCTCTCCGAATACAAAATCACCGTGTTCAGGGAATGTCGGGGGTGGCAGGTCCTATATAAGGGGCCTACCCCTCCCGAACATTCCGTTAAGAGCTACCTTGATTTGTATTTTCCCGACGATAAACTAAACCATTTTGATATCATAACATCCTTAACAGCCTCATTTAAGTGCTCGTGCTTTTGCCGCGAGTGTCGTGCACCATTTGATCATAATAACAAGAACAAATGTGAATCCCCTTGCAAAATGAGCTACGATAAAGCAATTTGCAGTGGAGGTCGAACTGTGACCAGTAAAGACTGTGGGCGTTGGTTCACAAACCAGACATGTTTTGATAGCCATAAAAGTCCCGGTGCTTGCAGAGGTAACATGTCGATATGTGATGTTAAAAAGGTTTGTAATTTCTGTGGGAAATTTTTCAGTTTGGAAATGGGAAAGAGGTGTTATGAGACTTTTTGTTGAGTATGCGAGACCTATCGTCCTTTAGGTCATTTCTGCTATATGAAGCAGGCCCCATCCAAGATGTCACTGGAAAAGAGGAGTTTCATGTTCGCTCCCCGAAGCAGACTTTTTTGTGAAGAGAAGATCAAGTACTTGGATGTGTGTTCATTGTGTCCTTACGTTTGTAAGTACAAAAATTATCCCATCGTCCACCCCAATTGCACTTGGTACTAAATTGTCCGTCTATAGAACAAATAGAAAGCATAGCCAAAGTTACCGTGACGCCTCTGCGGGATTTATTCATGCTCGTATTGCCTACACGTATTCACGACAATTTAATGTTCATCTTGTGGAGGAAATGCGGGGAGTAGAAAAACCAAGGCGCATGTCAGCACAACAACAAGAAATAACGTTAGTTGAGAGGCATCTGGGTGATTGACGAGATCAGGAAAGCCGTTGAGAAAGGCTACACCGTTGAAACAGTACACGAAGTGTGGTAGTACACTGTATCTGGTTACAATTGTCAGACACGTTCTGGTGGATTGTTTTATGGGTACATTTATACTTTTTTGAAAACTAAACAAGAAGCCAGTGGATGGTCAGAGTGAAGTACCTCACAAGAGGAGAAGTTAACTTTTATTCAAAATTATGAGAAAAGGGAAGGAGTAAAACTCGACTTAGATTCTGTTTGTAAAAACCCTGGTCCACGCACAATGGCTGAAATCTTTTTTAATTCACTATGGGGAAAGTTTGGGCAAAGACCCGATTTACCACACGTAGCCGTTGTCAACGACAATCAGGGCATTCACAAGTACCTGACTGATTCGTACATCTTCGTGGACAGAGCCATTGATGTAAATGATTAGGTTATGTTCAATTACAAGGATGCGCGCGACGCATTGCGCCTTAACCCTAACACGAGTGTGGCAGTGGCATGCTACACGACTGCTATGGCTAGGTTGCACTTATACAGCATCCTTGAAAAATTGGGAGACCACTTTTTGTATCATGATACAGATAGCGTTCTAATCACGGAACGTCCCGGCGATTGGAGTCCACCAACCGGAGACATTATAGGTGACCTCACTGAAGAACTTCAAGATTACGGTCCGGGAAGCTATATTAGCGCCTTTGTATCTGGCGGCCCCAAGAATTATGCCTACCGAGTTTGTGTGGGCGGCGATCCTGCCAAAACAAAAACGGTGGGCTAGGTACGCGGGGTCACCATAAACCGCGGCAACCGGAACGACGTTAATTTGGATGTTTTAAAAGAAGTAGTTACCGAACAGGCTGCAGAAAGATACATACACTTACCCCACAAATTTGTAAGAAACGTATTGCGACTGTATGTACGTTTCGCAGAATAACGTCTACTGGCCCGTGTACACCAAACGACCGTAAACCATGACTTTATTACGTTGACGATCAGGTATCAGATTCCTTGTAAACGCGATCACCACGACTAAAAGGTGATCATTTAGACGGGGTGAATAGTTATCTTTTTTTCATTCATTCTAGACAGTTACACTGACATACCATTTTTCAAAGATTTGAGATTTTTTTTCATAATTTTTTCTGCATGAAAACACACATATTTTTAATTGGTTTATTCTATGCAACCGGGATACTTTTTTATTTTTTATCCACCAGTATAATCCTTCACTTACCTGATTATTTCTAGTCAATTAGGTGTTTGTATACATATTAATTTTAATTCTAGTTACATTTGTTTATTTTCTTGTATATATTTTAAAGTGAAACCATCTGGTTGTGTATATATATTTAAATACTCTTTAAACTGGACTTTTTAAATTAGTACCGAGGCCACTATTCCCACCAAGACCTATATAAATTGATTATTGTTTCCTTTACACCTAAACTTCTATAATATATTTCAAGGTGTAAGATATATTCTATAACTATCAATTTTTGTAATTAAATATTTAAATTATAAATTTCATGGTGTGAACCATGTTTCTAAAACTATTATTTGTGTGAATAAATATTCCAAGTAAACTTTTCGTGGTGTGAGCTATGTTTCTAAAGCTTGTATTTGTGTAAATAATTATTCCAAGTATACTTTTCATGGTGTGAGCTATATTTGTAAACTTCTATGTGTGAAAATAAATATTCCCTGTATACTTATCATGGTGTGATCTATATTTGTATGAATAAATATTATAAAAACTGTTATGTTTGCGTTTCAACGTCTACAAAGCCTCCCGCCTATCCTATAAATACAAGTTCATTTAGATTATAAACTCAGTCTCAAACATTATGGAAAAGTTGAATTGAAATATCCATTTTCAGCCATCATCAGTGGCCCTTGCGGATTTGAAAGTAACACTTTGTAGCCGACTTTATCCGTCACTTGGACACAATGTGTGACGTTAAATTTGATAAAAATTACCTGGTAAAATGCATTATGGCAAACTGGATTCGAACAAGACAGGCCAAGTCCCCACGTGATATTCTGTAAGGGCTTCCCGGAAATGGATGACGCCTGTAATGACTCTATACACATGATTATCCTAGACGACCTGATGCGTGAATCCAACGAAGTGGTCGTCGATTTTTCACCAAAGGATGCCATCATCAAAATATTAGCGTCATGTACCTTACACAAAATATATTTCACCAAGGCAAGGGCCAAAGAGACATTTCCTTAAACGCACATTATATCATGATTTTTAAAAATCCCAGGGATAAAATTCAGATTTAACACTTTGAACGTCAAATCTGTCCTGAAAACCCCCTTGTTTTATAAGAGACTTACATTGATGCTACAAGTACTCCCCACGGGTATATATTGCTAGATTTCACGCAAAGTACGCCCGAATTGTTCAAATATAGAACACGCACACATGTCAGTTACTGCATGTACCTACAACTCAAAAGCTATAAAAACACCTACACTTCACGATTACAGATCATTTCATATCCATGAGTCCCAAAGTGCTGAAGAAAGCCCCTCTGATGCGAGCGATGCATCGCATGGACCTGCAGCTACGTGTAGCCTTGTTGAAAACGGCAAACAAGAAAATTATTGACTCTGTTTGCGAGTGTGTCTACAACACTTTAAAAGGGCGGGTTCCGTTGAAAAATGCGCAGAAGACAAAGTTACAGTTACGTACTTACAAGCAGGTGTTGCGCAAGCTGGTAAAACGAGGAGAGCACTGGAAGGAGAGACGAATACTCGTTCCGAAAGGAAGAGCGTTCCTGCCCTTACTTTTAGCCCCATTAATTAGTGGTGTCCTCGGTTCCTTATTCAACGAGAAGATAATGGAACAAACGTAAAATATGATATTGGGGTCCCCGGAAATATTACACCGTTACGAAGAACACCACCAACTGGCATCGGCCACAAATCTAGTAGACTCCTGCAACCCCCCCTTTCCTATACTAGGGTAAGGATGACTGGAAAATCAGGCGAAATGGCCTAATTTTAATAACATATCTTTATTTGTCATAAACAATGAAAAGGTACACATTATAGAATATAAAGAATCATAGAGCGTGAAGCGCGTCTTCCTTCCTAACGAAAAGTAGTTTCATTTAGAATACGGATACCATAACTCAACAATGCAACAATGCAACAATGCGTGAAGAACATAATTAAACATATTGGACAAAAATCCTACTTGACTTATAACAAGGTCTATGGTCCTAGGTTCGAAGAACATTCAATCTAATGAGGTGATCTTTAAAGTTTATGATATTCAAAGGTCCCGCATAACACACAGGCGTTAAGCGCTCATAACCCCCAACAAATATCATAACGTTATACAATAATAACGAGCAATAGTGGAAGAAGTCCCAATCTATCCTATTAGTGTCCTGTCTCCTAATATTATGTAATCTACCCAGACGACAGCTAATCCTAAACATACTCATACATAAACACTAGATGGGAACAAAGCCCAAGATGCAGAGTTTTACTCTGCGTATTCAATAGAATGCAAATATACCAATAAGGCCAACAGGCGCAATAAATAGGGCTGGAGCCCAATAAGATGGCAGAAAGGCGACGCCATTTAGATAACTGCGAGAAGCGCAAGACGCAGTATGTTTACATAGTCAAACTAAGATAAGGTGAGCCAAACAATAATTTAGAAAGTTTTCCCCCATTACGCCGAAATATAATTTAGATAGAGACAATAATAATAATAATAATAATAATAATCCCCTGCCCTACGTCACCGTTCTCACCTCGATAGGCTGGTGGTGTAATAAGTGTCCATAGACCACTAGCGTATCATTATATATACAAAGTTAAAGTTGACAGAGAGGGGGAGGGACACGAGGAGGGCGAAGGAAGGAGAAGCGAGAGAACAGAATGACGAGATGGTCCGAGAAACGTGTCGAACATCCTAGAACCTTGACGTGGCCGGAAGAAGCAACTATCTTCCTTTGTTTCTCGCCAGTCTCGGGTTAGACGCTAGGTGGCGCCCGTCGAACGCTCCGTCAGTCTGTCGGGTTGTTTGGAGTCAGTCGGTTGGTGCTAGTGCCATGCGTTGCAGCTCGTCTTGGAGGTTCGGTGAGTGTCCCCCATTCGATTAAGCCATAACTCGTAAGTTGTTACATCATGTCTTGTAACTTGTTACACTCCGAGCTGGACAAAGAAATGGAAAAAAATCCTCACTTCAAAACTTGAAAAGTCTACATGGGCTTTATACCAACAAGTGCTACAGTACTAATTTCACTTTGGTCAACACCCTCCACCGCCTGAAAATAGGGCCACAACCACCCCTGAAGTGTCCGTACTACCCATCCCTGCTGTATTCAATACTGTACCCGTACAGTCACGTAAAAAAGTCGAACTTTTAATAGAACATATTATTTCCTGAGGAGGTATCTCTTGGGACGCAAATGGGGAAGTGAGTATTCACGATAAGCCTCTCCGTAGATCCAATATCGTGGATTTAGTCAACTATCTGGTCAGAGCAAGAAGACACAGCCGTTGGGGTAACGAGAGTTTCTCACGGCGATCCAAAAAATAAACGTCCTGAAAGAATTAATTGTAAACCCAAAACGTTTGACACCCATTATAGATCCAACGTCCGTACCTCAACCACTTACACCGTCGCAACGCCCTAAGAAGAAGAAACTGAAAAGGGTGAAAGAAAAGAGGTGGCTGCCTTTCCGCGCTTAATGGAATCTATTACGATCTTTCACATCCTGCAGGGTTTGCAGGGGTGGCGTCGTTCATAAAGGCATCCAAGAAATATCCGGCCAAAGCACGTGAATGGCTTAGTGTGCATGCAAGATGCTTATACGCTGCACAAACCTGTAATAAATATTTTCCACGCAACAAGTACGGGGTGTCAAACATTCAAGATCTCTGGCAAGCCGATCTCAACGATATGTGAAGTCTCGGAAAATATGACAGTGCCGTGTACTTGCTCACCGACGTGTTTAGCAAGATCGCCTGGGCGAAGACGCTTCCATCTAAGACGGGGAGCGTCGTGAGTGACACCTTTAAGGTCGTTTTTTTTAAATAAGGGACGTAAACCTCTAAGTTTACAGATGGACAAGGGGACAGAGTTCACGGAACGTCTAGTCTGGAAATCTCTCAATAAAGAAGGCGTGTATTACTACACCAATCATAATCCGGTCGTGAAAGTAAGCATCGTGGAACGATTCAATAGAACTCTGAAAGGGCGCATGTGGTGCTACTTTACGAAAAATAACACGTATCGCTATGTGGATGTCCTCTAAGATCTCGTCGACGCTTACAACAGCACAAAACATTACAGTATCAAGATGGTGCGTGCAGACGTTTCAGAAATTAATGTGCATCAAGTCAAAGATAATCTGTACGGCAAGAGGCGCCCAAACTCAAATAGTAAGCCAAAACCCACAGTCGGTAGCACGGTGCGTATTGGCAAACCCAAAATTATGTTTGAAATGGGCTACGAAAGCAATTGGAGCGGAAAAAAAATTCAAATTCAACAGTGTCCTGTTGCGACAACCAGTCGTCTACTGGTTAACCGATCTTGACGACGAAGAGGTGGCGGAACGTTTTACAAACACGAATTGCAATGCATACGTCTTCCTTAAATTTTTAAAGTTGATTAAATACTACGTGTCAAGGGTAAAGACGCCAGAAAGAAAGTGTACGTGCAGTGTAAAGGTTACCCCGCCAAGTGTAATCCTTGGATTCCTACAAGTTACGTCAGTGGCCTACCATGAAGGAACAGTTTTACGTCTCTTTGCCGATGGATATCTCCCGAAAAATACCTTCGTGAATTTCACCACGCTGCTACCCTATCGTCTTTCACTCGACGGACAATGGGAAGTCACTCTCGCCGAATTCCATTATCCATGTTCTTTCACCCGAGGGCCAAAATATTTTATGGTACAACTGGGTTGACGCTATCGGCGTGGAACAATTATTCAAGGATCACATCCCGCCTTTAAATTACAGCACTATCCATGATTTGGTCAAAGCCTTAAACAATGTAGAGGCGTTTAAAGGTGATTTTGGAGTTGTATTCTAGTACACAAACCCTAACAAAAAAGTGGACGTTGTTTCTTCTTCACCAAATATACAGCTGCTGACTCTATCTAGTCAACTAAGCCTACAGCTCGGTTTCGATACTCAGACTAATTTGATCAAAGTCCAAAAGTCACCGTAAGCCACCAACATTCTACTAGGCTTGCCCTCGCAAATGTACATCCACACGGATATCGTCGATCCCGTGGCTGATATTTTGGCACCGCTTTTACGTATCGCCGGTATCAACAACACAACTATCTCTATGGCACAAATGAAACAGTTAGCTATGATCCGTTTCACTACGTGCCCGTACTTAGAAGGGAAATTGAAAGCCTGGAAACCAATATAAGAACAGACACTGGTGAACCTGTACCATTCGAGTTTGGAAAAGTGTGCGTTGAACTTAATTTTTGACGCTGCTCAACATGAACTATCCCTACCAAAGATACTATGTCGACTAGGCTGGAACAGCAATATATTTTATCTACCACGGTGTTTCCTATCAACACGGGCATGGAATAGGAAGTATCAGTGGCCTTTTCAAGAGTATCGTACCAGTTGCTGAGAAGCGGTGCTAAAGCCATTGGAAAACGGGTACTTCATATGGGTATCGATGTGCTCTCCGACGTCACCAATTAGCGTCGTCCTTTCAAAGAGGCCCTATGCCAGCGTATCGGTGAGGCTGGAACAAACCTGAAACGCAAGGCGGAGCAGAAAATCGACACCCTGATGACCGGATCAGGTTATAAAGGGCGTCGTAAGAAGCGCCGACGTCAGTCTTCTGTCGTTGTCCGATGTAAAAAGGCCAAGAATTAAGCGGTAGATATTTTCAGTTGAACTATCGTTTTTATACCCCCAGTTCTGCAAGTGTGCCAGCAGTAAACTCGATCTCTTTTCCATACCACCCACGCAAACCAGTCTTGAAAGTGAAGAATGGCTCCAGTACAAACCTGTCTCTTCCCTCACCGATTATTCGGCCATCGAATTTACCGTTACCGGTCAATGCGAGTTCTATATCTATCTTTCACAGACCATGCTCTATCTCAGGGCGGCTATAATGAAACCTGATGGTGGTACTTTCACCGAGGTGGATCAAATCGCTCTCGTCAACAGCTGGTTGCATTCGCTATTCCCATAGATGGATGTGTTTTTAAACCAAAAACTAGTCTCACCGCCCAGCAATACGTATGCTTATGGATCGTATATTGAGACGCTGCTCAATTACAACAGTGAATCCAAAATAACACATTTTACTTGTGGTCTGTGGTTTGCAGACCACCCCGGAACCTTTGAAGAGGTTAACGCTGGCAACAAGGGATTTGAGACCCGTCGCAGTCTCACTGCAAAAAGTAAGACAGTGGTTCTTTTGGGTTATCTACACGGTGATGTGTTTAACCAAGAGCAATACCTTTTGAACGGTACCGAACTCAGAGTCAAGTTGGTCCGTTCCAGATACGGGTTTAGTCTTATGGCTGTCCCTGAAATGCCGCACTTTAAGGTTCACATCGTTGAAGCTGTCTTCTAGTGTGACGTGTCAAAGTAGCTTCTTCTATACTGTTGGCACATGCCAAAGCATTAAACGTAAGTCTCTAAAGTATCCTATCACCCGCGTGGAAGTAAACACGCTCGCTATCCCTACAGGTGTGCAAGGTAAATCACTGGACAACATATTCACCGGAGAGTTACCCAAACGACGCATCGTGGGATTTATATCAAAAGATGCGTTCAACGGAGACACCACCAAGAACCCGTTAAACTCCCAAACCCACAGCATTAAACATTTATCGCTGTATGTGGACGGGGAACAAGTGCCATCGAAACCATTACAGCCAGATTTTTCAAACGGCAACTATATAATGTCGTATCACACGCTGTTTTCTGTTATGGGTATCTATTTCATGAACAAAGGTAGAAAAATCACACGGGAAGCCTTCCTTAAGGGAGATAACCTCATGGCTTTTGATTTCACACCTAATCTGCCCACCCACATGACATCGCATTGGAATTTGACGAGGCATGAATCTCTGAGAATGGAAGTGAGGTTCACCAAAGCTCTCACCGAAACCATCAGCTGTATTGTGTACGGGGAGTTTGCCAACATAATCACCATCCCAAGTACAGAAACGTCGTGACCAGGTATGGGAATTAATATAAGCGACTTCCCGCCCCTTACACCCGTCATTCAAATCATGGACACCATTGTAGACTTCCAGAGCTTCATCGACGACAGAAAAGAGTTTATCGACAGGGAACTGAGTATTTTATTTGTATCGGTACATTACTTCAACATTGGGTGTTAAAACCTCCGTACGCTATCGAGGAACTTACCACCGCTGCTAAATGGCAAGCCGACTATATCGTCAACAAAATGCATAATATTCCCTGGGATATCGGTGATGTGGATTACAGCCTGATCGAATCCCTCATCTCCCGTGCCACAACATGTGCATAAACCGTATACGTCAAGGGTGCATAAAATAAAAAGTTTCTAGCCTACGCCTGTCGTAGATCTGTACGACAGAGGTTGTTCGACTATGAAAACACTTAAATTGGGCCGAACCTTGTACATGGCACATAGCTCTCTATGGAAATTCTGTTCGGCCTCTCGTTTGGGGACTTCGAGATTGGATGATTGAAACTGGACACGCACACCATAAGACGTGAACTGAATACAAACCCGTGGTTCTGTTCTGTACAGTCGGGTGTTTTCCCTACTGATCAACTACCCGCAAGAATAGCGCGACCTGCCTCTCTCGTCATCAACACAGATCCACACACCAAGACTGGGACGCATTGGGTCGCCATGTTTATCGACAAGAACGGCGGGAGAGAATATTTTGACATTTATGGTGTTCCACCCCGTATAAAGTCACATCTGTCATTTATACGCACGTCTCATAACACGATACAATTTCAAAGCATAGCCTCAGAAGTTTTCGGCCATTACTGTCTCATGTACCTTCTCTATCACGCCCATAAAATTCTAATGAAATCTTTCCTAGCTATATTCTCCCCCACCAATAATACAGGCACCCCCGCTAAGGTGCTGAGATATTACAACACATTTTTCAAGACTGTAGAGTCCTGCCACCCCTCAAGTGGCTACGTCCAATCAACGTGCGCCGATAAAAGGGGCGTCCTGATGGCGTGCCGGCCATAGCCATGACAGTCGACGAAGCGATCAAACATCATGGAAGGCCAAGACGTTTGCACCCGCAAAGCAAAGCCGGTGAAGCCGCTCGCATTTACAATTATTTTCAACACTTTGTTTACACTGGACGAAGTCGGCGCCAAACGAGCTATCGTTGGCAAGAGTGTTAAGAACAACTTTACACCCTATGCCCATCTAGAAAATTGCGGAGGTAATTGTGCGGTGTTTAACCGTACAGAGTTGCAAGAACTGGGCAACTACAAGTGGTCATATCAAAGTTTATCAGCAACGCGCAGCCTCCTCAGAAGACTAGTCTCTTTAATCATGAAATCTCTCTGAGACGCATGTGCGGTGACCTATGATCATCATCAGCGAGAAACAAGACGCAGGACTCAAACGGGTCACATATCTAGCACCTAGCTGGGCACGTCTTTTTGATGTGTGGGACCTCATCGACGTCACCATCAACCAACGGGATATAGGATCGACACCCGTCGCACGATATTGCAACGATTTGATAGACACATTCTTCGTGGATGTATGCGACACGCTAACAGAATCAGTGTATGTCATCGACCTCGGTCAGCCTACGGTGGAAACGCACATCAGAACCCTGTATCTTATCAGTGCTACATACTATACACGTCAAGTCGTCGGTTTGGACTATTACATGATGAATTGTAAACTAAAAACATTATTAGCACCGCGTCTTACTACCCGTTTGGGTTATACGCACTTACGCTAATGTGTACTGGTAGGGTGATTGTGAGATGAAATGGAGGACCTACAGTTTAACGTGGAATCCGAACCACGGTGGAGGCCTGGCATTCCCCACATTCACAAGATGTCTTGTCAGAGGTGAAGGAAGGGTTTGGTAATCATATAAATCTGTGCCGGGACCGAGGATTGAACCCCGGCCGCCAGCACAGAAGTCTGACACCTTACCCCTAGACCGCCAGGTCACCAAGGCTAAAAACAATTTTACTAACACAGTTAAGAGACACTGTAGAAAAACGTATGAACGAATATATGCATCATTCCTGTAAAAGCGTATACAAAATATTATCTATATCTGTGAAACCTTTAATGTATAATATATATTATGTATGTCTGTGAAACCTTTGATATATAGTAAATATTATGTATGTCTGTAAAACATTTAATATGTAATAAATATACGTTTTGTAATATCGTGTTTTATTCACGCAAAACCTATCTGTTCCTTTCCCGTAGGTTAACCAGATACTAGTTTCGACTGGCACCAAGCATGAACAGGGTCAATGACCTCAAGTCACAATCTATTCTTGTTTCGACTTGTCTTGTCGAGCTGACAAACTGGCGCCAGGTATTAGTCTTCATGGTTGCGACAGTGCGATGATGTCATCGGGAAAACCCATTGCCACATAGAAGGGGAAAGGGGGAGGGTTTCCAGGGTCAATGACCTCTTGTACTAGCTCACGCTTTCAAGGTCACGATCCATTCCTGTCTCATTTTGTCTTGTCACACGCAATGATGATGTCACACAGATCGAGGTGACTTGTCTTGTTGAGCCGCCAAACTGGCTCCAGGTATGAGTCCGCGGGAAAAACCCATTACCACATAGATGGGATAAGAGGAGAATGTTGCCAGGGTCAACGACCTCATTTACTATCTCACGGTTTCAAGGTCACGATCTATTCCTGTCTCGACACGTCGAGCTAACAAACTGGCACCAGGGTTGCGATTACGTCACCAGGGAAAACCCAGGGGGGAGTGTTGCGACATAATATGCAATGATTACGTCACACAGATCGGGGTCAAAGGTCAAATTGGGGTCATACGCCAACCACGCTGCTAATATGGGTACACTTCCTCTAAATTCAACCTTCCTTATTACTAACACATAACCATAATCAGTACATATGCGTACAACCCAAAAAAGTGGTAAAACTTAGTGCTAAAAAGAGTTTATCACGTGCTAAATTTATTTATAATATATTGTAACTTCATACTATTTTGCTTAGCTCGTGGACTATATTGACCCATTTACAATGTTTCAAGGCGAAAGAACGATACTCTAATCCGCATTAGTGATTGAATGGTCTAAAAGCGTCACACTTGCAAAATACTGATTACCAGTGATGGTTAGATCAGGGTTCATATCTCGGTTAGAGAAATTACATATGATTCGCCCGAGGGGCTAAGGGGTAGTAATACACGGTGCACAAAAAAAACATTATCATAGAATATCATTAGCTTTACTACAGTGAGTTTTATAGGACCTATTTTAATGTGGCATGCATGAAGTCTGGCACAGAAAGCAGCCACTTGTAACTACCTATACTGTAAATAACTAATAATAAATAAGCCCAATAGCCTCAATAATCGGTACTCTCATTAAGGCAAGCAAGGCAGGGCCATTTCAAATAACTTCTAGAGATACATAATTTTTAATTTCAAACAAGGATGACTCCAAATAGTTACTGAGAGTATCTAATCTTATAAAATTTTCTGGGAAAGGCACCCTCCAAATAACTTCTAAAGGTATCCAATTTTTTTAAATATTCCTGAGAAAGACCACTTCAAATATCTTATATATTCGGAATTTAAATTTTCAATTAATTCCAGGTGAAGATTTATATGATGAGCTTCTATAGCAGTGTTTCTCAATTTATTTTGATTGAAACCTTAAATATATTATTTTCCCAGCCTGGCGAACCAAAGTCCCATTACATAATTTTCACTTGTCTTTTATTTTTACATTGGTGATTATTAAATTAACTTGTACAATGTTCGGTCTGTGACCAAAAAATATTATTCCAGTGGCTACTATAATGATGTTTTATTCTTTGGGAGAATTAGTTTAAGTTATTATTTTGTATAAATAAATGTTATCGGCTAAATTGAATCAATTTCAGTAACTTTTTTTATCTTAAAAATAGTAAATTACACAATATTTTCTTGTGAAAATTTGACTTCATTGCAAAATTTGTTAATTGACAAAAACAGAGTTTTTAAGTGACAACCTTGATGTTACTTCATTTTGTATATGAGTTCCCCAAGCTTGAGATTGTGTGTGTGAATAATTTTAGTACCGTGTCTTAATAACCGTTTGGGTTATACGCTTATGTGCTAATTACGCTAGTGTTTTTAAGGATTAGTAAGGCTATATTTAGAGGAAGTGTACCAGCATTTGTGTGGGGAGAGAGAGAGGGAGAGAGGAAAGCCATTTTTTAATCACCCTCAGTGCACCCGACCGAGATTTGAATCGCAATCTCCCCGTCATCGGCAATGTAGTCTACTGCGAGAGTGTCGTGGCGTGGTCTACATGAGGCCACTGAAGGATGCGAGTGTTAGGTTGATGGACAGAATATAATACAATGAGGATCCAGGTGACTCTTTGCTTTAGTCTTGATTATTACAAAACCTTAAAATCCCTGTTCACAGAGGTTGGTTATATTGTCAGAAAAGGTAAAAGAGCCTTTTCAACTTCCCGAGTGAGAATGGGCTTGTCCTTGAGCTGGGAATAAAATTCCGACTATGGGAAAGTTTCAAAACGTTTAACACTGTTGCTATATTCAGTATTGCAGAAACTATTCATAATACTCCAGTTTTATGAAGTGTTTGTAATTTAAATGTCTCTTAACTTTTGATTATTTGTTTTAGATACCTTCCTGTGACCCTCAGGAGCATCCTGGTGAACCTCGTTCATGTCGCGACCCTTGGTTTGGAAATCACTATTCTAGAGGCATCCAAATTTAAAAAAAACTATGAGGTGGATCACTCTGAATAACTTATGTAGAAATCTAGTTTTCAAAATTTTCCATGTTTAGGCCACTTAAAATAGCGTCTGAGGAAGTCTAATCCTCAAAAACAAAACAAAATTACCGATTACAAACTCACTGATTTACACACAAAAAGAGGGGTGAGAGAATAACACCTTTTAGAGTGTGTTAGTGACCTAATTGTGACTGTTTTATCTAGATATTGATATCAATTTTGATGACATTATAAATTAAAATAGTTAATAAACCCTTTAAATTGGCCCAACAGTCTTAAGGAGTTTTTACAGGTAGATTAAGGCTCATACCCAAGTAGGATGTATTGAAATTGGTTAACCACATGGGAATTTCACTTAGGATTTCGGATACTTTCGCAATTCCTTGTAGCTAACCTTTCATCCCTACCCCTTAGGTTGTCATTAAGAGTCTTGATGTGTCCTTACAACTAAAAATAAAAATTATGAATCTATCCATTAACGGGGGACATTTCTTGAGCATTGCAAATTGTTAATTTAGTATTTCTTTCATTTAGAAGTTTACGTTTTAATTTGTTTATTATTAACTGTCCCTGTGAACGGTTTTACTTAATTTTTTACTTTCACTTAAGATAAATTGTTTTATCACTACATTAGAAGTTTTATTGATATATTAAGATATGCTTGGATTTAAAAATATAATTCAGAGTTCACTAAAGAAATTAGCTTAGGAAACCTTTACATGTGGGTTTTTATTTGACTGCACCACAACCTTAAATTTGCATTACTCTGTGTATGAATATTGAAAAAATAATGGATACTTTTTTTTTTACAATATGACACTGAACGATCATTTTTTAAATCAGTGCTATTTAATCTTATTAAACACTTACCATGATACTAAGAGAAAACCTTTTATATGTACCAACATTGTTTAGGAAATTACAGTCAAGATGTCAGTATTTTAGACCTAAATGGTTTTAGTAAGTTAATTATTTGTGCTTATGTCTTTCCTATTGTTCAAAAGTTAAATTCTTGACTGCCATTTTGAAAGATAGTTGTTAAGTTGCTGTATAATGTTGAATTAGTGTGTTCACCCCATCTACAGTAGGAGTTACCAGATCTACTTTTATGAATCCTTCCGCCAAACCATATGATCTGCAAGACCATATGTTTATTTGATGTCAAAACTGTCACAACAAACAATGTGTTCTTAATTATGTTTATCTTTTGATATTATTATTATTATTATTATTATTAGCACCGCGTCTTACTAACCGTTCGGGTTATACGCACTTACGCTAATGTGTAATGGTAGGGTGATTATGAGATGAAATGGAGGACCTACAGTTTAACGTGGAATCCGAACCATGGTGGAGGCCTGGCATTCCCCACATTCACAAGATGTCTTGTCAGAGGTGAAGGAAGGGTTTGATGATCTTTTAATAGTTTTTACTTTTTCTTCTAGCTGTCAGTTACCACCACTCCTATAACGGATGGACTATAGGTCATATACTAATATGTTCATGTGTTTAAGTGTTGCATAGTATCACATATTATAGAAATATTACCAAAGGATCACACTGTTCGACATTAAACTTATACAGATTTAAAAATAGCTTGTTATTGAGAAACTCAAATTTAAACTAAGCAAAGAAAAATTACTTCAAATGAGTCAAGTTACAATTTTGTGTTTAAGGGTAACTCTAATAATAAGAAAGGTGCCTTCAAAATTGAAATAAACTCTCAAGCGCATACCCATTCGAACCACCAAAAATATTATTTAAAACAAAGATTTCCCCTTACGGCATAAATAATTTAAATGTGTTGTGTTATGAATCAGGATATTTTAAACACAATAAAACCATGCCAAAAACAACATTTCCATACTTGGTATGTAATGCCCAAAATAAATGTCATTGTTTGCAACCTCATAATCTTGCAAACAATTGTTTCCCACCATAAAACTTAGGAAAAGTAATCTTAGAAACCAACTTAATGATTACCATCTGTCTTCTCCCTTGATAATCACCTCCTCACAATTTAATCCAGATTATGAAAAAATGCTGGACGCTCAGTCACAGTTTCACTCATCTCACACACACCGTCATATAAATCCTCTGAACGAGTTTAAAAATAGACTAAGCTACTAAAGTATTTATGATTGTTTTGCATTTTCATTGTGTTTAAGTTTATTGATGTTAGTTTATTGTATGTGTTTATAATTTTTTTGAATAAATTTTTTATAAAAATCAAGAAATAAAAGTCTTTGGCCTTCCAATTTTTTTTAACCTTTTCATTTGGCCCTTTTGTAAATAAGTCTGCACATCTTCTTCGGTCCAAGGGGTCACATTCGCAATTGAATGGACTGCCAATCATATGGAGATCAGGATTCAAATCCCGGTCGGGTCTACCAAAAGTGGATTTTCCTAAATTGTTTTCCACTCCCTCTATGTAAATACAGGTATACCTCCTCTAAATTTAATCTTCCGCATCCCTAACATAAAAGTATTAGTACATATCCGTATGACGAGGTGCTCTCTCTTTCTCTCTCTCTCTCTCTCTCTCTCTCTCTCTATATATATATATATATATATATATATATATATAATCATAACTTTTACTTATTGCCAAAGGCTTAGAGCAGGTGTGTCAAACTCATTTGATCATAAGGGCCACGTTGAAAATTGAAAATACTCAGGCTGCCATATTTCTAATTATTTGATATTGTCACCACATTAATTAAAAAAAAAAAAATTAATATTATAATAAAAAGCTTTAAAAAAGACCTAATCTTTACTTATAACCAGAAATTTCTGACCTTTTATTTACAACAATGTTTTGAGTGCTAGTACTTAAGTCTTGTGTTGAAGTCATTTTCATAGGTGTTTGATGCGCAAATTTAACAATTTTTGAGAAATGATTGCTTGGTGAGTAAAGAGTAAAAAGTTGATGCACCAAACTTACTTGCTAAATTTCCCAAAATTAATTTCAATTTCCAAAACAGAAATTGTGTATTTATTCAACGTTTATAAAGGAAGAAATGAGCATTTGTATATTGGTAGTTTAAAGGGTATGCGAGCCTTAAAAAATCTGGGCCCAAGCCACATGTGGCCCACAAGTTTGATATGCCTATTTATGTTGATTAGAAACAATGACACAATATTTATAATAAAAACATCCATTTCATATAATTGAGGTCACAATGAAACAAAAATATTGACCACTCCTTATAAAAAAATACTTATTAAGAAAAAAGTTTCTTAAAAAAATGCAGTTTCATCAAAATTAATTAATAAAACAAAAATTAAATACCAAAATAATGTTTCTTGTAAAAAGGTGAAGCCCCAATCTTACGTCATGTTATTCCATTTGTTATAGCTAACATAAGGTTAAGAGACTTCTTTTGATTTTATAATGTTTGGTTAGCGCTATCATGTTGGTTAAAATGTTCTTCAAGTTAACTCGAAGTATACCTTCCATTAAGCATATTTAATATTCACATTAACTTCAAAACATTTTGCTATATTGTTTTATATCAATTGTAACCATTCAAGTAAGGTTACATTTTTATCTTTTGAAAACAATGGGCGATTATTTATGGATTCTTTCTGTTTTGATTTTGTCCACCGGTAATTTGAAAAAGTGTTTCACTAATGAATACTCACGGCTCTGCTAACTTGTAGTTTTAAATTTCAAATAATATTGTGTCTATTTGACATGAATCAAGCTATTCCATTCTCATCCTCTTTTTACTAAATTATTTTAGTTTAGAAATTATTGCTATTTTTTTTCTCCAATATGTTATGTTAATTTTATTCCTTTTAAATGATACGCTGTTTAATGTTTTCAACAGCTGGTATTCCATCGTTTAATTTAGGACATTTTTATAGTGTGGTTTAGAAGGCTTTAACTCATCCCCAAAGTCACCGCCGTACGACGTGGGGCTGGGGTACAGACAACCCACAGCCTCTAGGTTAAAATGGCTGCACTCTGTGGGAGAGCTTGAGTCTTTCAATACGGGTTTTGCTAGGTGCAACCAGGCGGGATTTTAAAAAAGCACATTTTAAACATGGTTTCCTTAGCGAGAGGACACAAATATTTGTCTCGAGTCAATCAGCCAGGTCCCACAAATCTAGTTTCAGGTAGCAATACAACCCACTCATCACATAATCCTACCTCACAAAGGACCTACGCAGACTGCACATTATGATTGAAATGGTCCCTTTATGACGAACATGTTAAAAATGAGTCATTTAACAACAGTACTGCACATTTGGAAGTGCTCTTATCACTGAGCATTGACACTAGCGAACCCCAATGTTGATGTAATCAACCTGGCATAAGGAGCGCAGCAAAAATCCCATAAGTCCGAGGATCTCATATATCTTGGTCTTTGGGATAGGAATATTTAATTATTTAATCCCTGGCACCTTTTTTTCTATTTTCGTCCACCCCTCCGGGCTATTTCTTACTATTCACTAGATTTATTGTTTTTCACTGGTTTCACCTCGCGAATCGGAGGGACCATTTCATGTTGTAAAAAGTTATTATATAACAACTATACATATGTTTGTATTATATTATTAGTTATTAAGTGTAGGCCTGAATGATCAATGTGGGAAATGTTTTTCCCTCACTTTACCCCCTCCATTACTAATGTCAATTGCTAATTAATGGTGGTTTTATTTAAATTTTAAATTGTGTGCCTAATATATAGATGTTAGCCCTCAAGAGCCCCTTGGGACTGATATAAGAGACTTCATCCTGTAGTAATCTTTTAATTTATTTTTTTATTTATTGGACTTTTTAAATTTTTTCACATATTTCATTTGTATGTTTTAAATTAACATAAATAAATGGTTGTTTAAAATAAACAGATTATACCCACCTTTTTTCATATATTAAAGCACCAAATATTATATATATGATTACCGAATAAAATGTCTCACAAATAACAACATAAACCTGAACATAAGAATTATACTTTAATTTGTTTTCATAACCACTCCATAGCTCCACAGACATTGTAGTAGTTAACTTACAATCTCTTGGTTCAAATTAAGCCAGTAAAAAGGTTTGTGACAAATATAGTACTTTGAGAAGCTTAACGATATGAATTAATGGAAGGCACCCGTCTGTAACTTGACGAGCACATCAAAATAGTATTGTAAAACACAACACCAGGTTTAATTAGCAGTTAGACTACAAACAGTTAAGTTATAGGGACTTTAACGCCATATCGGAATACGTGGTTTTGTTGTTTATTTAAAGTAGTTCAAGCTTTGGCAGCCTTGGTCAATGATTAAGATCTAGAACATCCGCTTCCAGAGCCGAGTTGGCAGAGGAATTTCTTAAGGCAAAGGGCGCGGACATACAGAGAGCAACGCGCAACGGCAACGCAACGAAAACTTTAGTTCTACTAGATGCTTCGTGATAGTTTCAGGTTTCTAGTTGCATTTAATGTTAATATAGGACAAAACTTGTTTACTATCAGTTTACGAGATGTCGTCATCAGAAGAGGAGGCTGCCATTTTGTTTTACATTCATCGACGGCGGAAACGAAAGCGAAGACGCTTCTCGGTTCACCCATACTTGACACAAAATATTAAATACAGCCAACTACTTCCACTGCAAGATCTACCCAACTATCCAGACAGATTCTACAATTACTTCCGAATGAGTAAGGAGAGTTTTGAAGTGCTTCTAGATTTAGTGTCGCCAAAGATTACAAAGAAAGTAACTAATTGGCGTAAGCCAATTAGCCCACAGGAAAGGCTATCTATAACATTAAGGTAGGTCTCTTCATATTCGTAAGGTACTTAAAAAAAATATGCATAAGTAGGAGGGAAAATATGTTTACTTGTTTACAGGTACATACATATATGTTTACATGATTCTTGTAGTAATGGTCATATTATTTCAATGTCATATAAAAATGATTACAGTTACATTTGTGTATAATCCATGTCAAGTGATTGAGGCTGTTCAGTAAAATTAGGAACGAAAAAAGATGTTCCTGGAAATGATTGATTGTAGGTATTATGAGACACACTCTTTATTCTGCTATTACTCGATTGAGAATCTCCTTCCATTATTTGCTCGATCAGTTCGAAAATTCCTTTTTTAAACCTTCTCTTCTGTCGTGGATTCATTTCACCTAAGTCTCCTTTCAAACTTAAAATAAATCGCTCATCAGATTGAGAGGACAGTGATTCCGAAGAACTGTTCATCATAAATTGCTCTGAAAGTACTGGGACATGCATGAATCTAACTGATCACTTTCAGTTTTTCTTTTAAGCTGTTTTCTATTCCATCGCAGCTGATCGACAGTAGGTTGAGGATTACTCTCTAGTGTTGCACGGGGAAGATCTTTTACTTGTTCTTCCACACCAATAGATACATCTTCATAATCCCTTTCCGTATTAGCAACTTCCTCATCTTCCAGGTTGTCAGTATCTCGTGGGGGTGATGGGAGATTGCCTACTTGCTGTTTCCCTTCCTTAATGATTGGCACTAGGAAGTAATCCTTCTTAGGCTGTGCACCAGATCCAGACGGTGGTTTAGCGGATAAATGCCTCCGAAATGCAGTGCGTATATTTTCCATTTCTCTTTGCACTCCTTCACTGAAAAAATATCAAAATTGTGAGTCTTATTTAGCCAGTTTCGGAGAGTGAAATTAAACATATTTATAAACAATTATATCAGCTAAAATACTTTAGCAGTTATGTAAAGTTAGATCTATATTAAAGAAGTAGGCCCAATTATAAGTAGTTTCATGCAATGCATATGCAAGCTGCACTCCTTCCAAGGATATGAAATACTATGAAGAACTATGTAAAAATGTAGTGCTTAAGTGGTTAAAAAGGGATAGTGGATTGATAGTATCAAAATGGTGACAGTTTAGCTTACATATGCATTATACAGCCCAGAACTTCCCTTACACCTCAGTCATCTATTTCTATGCCTACCTGGCCAGTTACGGTAAGAAATGTACAAACATTTTTATATATTAAATAATAATACTTTTTTTTAGCTAAAAAACAAATATATTAAGGTTATAAAAGAATTTTGCTTAACAAATTAAATGCTTTTTTTTCAGATTTTTGGCTGAGGGATCAAGCTACCACCAACTATCATATGAGTTTTTTCGCGAGGTATCAACAATTGCTCAAATAATTCCTGAGACTTGTGAGGCTATCTGGACTGCACTTCAACCACACTTCATGCCAGTGCCAGACGAAGAACAATGGAGAGGCATTGCAAGGCGCTACAAGGAATTATGGAACATGCCCAATTGCCTTGGTTCAATAGAGGGGAAACACATTTGTATCCGGTGCTACAACCACTCCGGGTCAAACAACTTCAACTATTTGAATTATTTTTCTACAGTTCTAATGGCTTCTACAGATTATTCACTGTTTGTCAGAATAGATGTTAGTGCAGTTGGTCGAAGCAGTGATGGCGGTGTGTTTCATTCATCTAGACTAGGGCGCTGGCTTGCAGAAAATAAACTCAACATTCCTTCCCCTTCTAATTTAGAGGGTGATGAAACACACGAACCATTCCCCTACTATTTTTGTGCTGATGAAGCCTTCCCTTCAAGGGAATATATCATGAGACCCTTTCCTAGACGTATTTTAAACAATACCAGGCGGGTTTTTAACTACAGGTTTTCTAGAGCACGTAAGAGCATTGAGTGTGCTTTTGGACTTATGAGTATGAAATGGCGTATTTTTGAAAAAAGAATTCAGTGTACACAAGATCACTTGAGATGTTATAGTACAAGCAGCTTGTGTGTTACATAATTTCACAAGAATTAGAGATGGACACATGTCATACCTGACGAATTTGATTACAAGAAACCGCGTGTTAGATGCATTGATGATGATCGGACCACTCGATCACAGTCGGTTCGTTGCAGGGATAAACTGGCAAAACTATTTTGAAAACGTTTCACCTGTACCTTACCAATGGGCTTGCATGGTTGGTGATCGTTGTGCAACAGAATAGATATAGGTAAAAGGTATATAACACAACAATAATGGACAATAAACATCACTTAAAATAATTATATTGTGTTATACTGTGCAATTAATAAAAATATTGTTTTATAAGTTGCATTAATCTTTGTGTTGTTTTTCCACACACAATACTTATTAATGATAGTAATATTTTTTTGACAAAGCAGAAACATAAATACATAGACAAAAAGGGCATATTTTCCAGTGGCGGCTCATCCATAAGAGCTTCGGAGTTGCAGAACCCCCTTCAATTTTTTTAATATTATATTTTTATAAAGTTAAATATAAAAAAACTGATAATAAAAAATCTGTATTTATCATTTTTACTGACAATTACCGTGTTGTTTTGAATAGACGGTCCTTTTAATAAACTATTTTTTTGCACCGCGTCTTACTAACCATCCGAGTTATACGCTTAAGTACCAAACCAAATACGCTAATGGGTTAAGGATGTGGGAAGACTGGAATTTGCGTGAAGGGCGAGTGGAAAACCATTTAGGAAAAAAAATTCTCAGTTCACGCAAACGAGATTCAAACCTCGAGCTTCCAATCCCCGGAAGTAAAGTCCAACACGAGACTGACGCCTTAGACCACTATACCGCCGAGGTGGGTTTAAACAAAAATAATGGTAGTAATTTGTTAGCAATAAATTATTACTATTGGGCTCTTGCCACCATGTATTGATCCCCACCCTCCACCCTAAAGCAGAACCTCCCATGCTCAAACTCAAGAGCTGAAACTGATTTCATTATGAAATGAAACCACCGTTTATATATAAAATAATGTTCTACTTACCACATGCCTTGCACTCAAAAGAGACGGCATACCAAGCTTTTTCTGTAACATTTTTCTGTGAATATCCTGTAGCATTCATTGGAAATAAAACTACAAAAAGCGTACGAAGAGTAAAGCAAGTAAACTCACCTTATGCCCCATTCAGCTGCTTCAGCTCACTATGTCCTCCCCGCACAAGATAACAACAACATGCCTCTATGAAATTGACCGGACAACTAAACGAGGAAAATTATGCAAGACTGAACAGTGCTGTATCCCGAGGCGTGGTGGGAAATGTGTGGTGCGCGTGCGCAAGACTGTGATGTTATGTTGGAACATATGGCCTAGGATGATCTACCAGCTCCTAGGGTGTTCTTCCGTCATCTGTCTATCCCCTCCCTCTCTTCATTGTTCTGTGTTGGCCGTTGTGTTTGTTTAGCCCTCTTCCCCCTTTTTGAGCTAGTATGAGCATTATATAATGGTGTAATTCAAAGTGTACGGCACTCTTGTCAGGATCGTGTCCTCGGACACACCTAGGTGTCCAGGATGGTTTAGGAAGGTACTAAATTCCCTTTCGGCTAAATTTACATTGAAATTCTTTTTGGCGAGTTAATATTCATAGTTCATAAAACTTTATAACCTGAAATCTTCTATTTATTTGCTTCTACATGAAGCCCCATAAGGGTTCGTGTGATGTCATGACTATCTGTTTACAAATCACTTTTGAGAGATTTGACGTTTATTGCCCATATAGCAGGGAAAGTTTATTTTTGCGTAAGAAATGTTATTATCTGCGCGGCAGAAATATATCATATTGTTGTCAAAGTAAATGTTTGTAACTTATTGCCCATACGGCAGGGAAAGTTATTTTTGCGTAAGAAATGTTATTATCTGTGCGGCAGAAATATATCATATTGTTGTCAAAGTAAAAGTTTGTAATTTATTGCTCATACGACCGGGAAAGTTTATTGTTGCGTAATAAATGTTATTATCGGCGTGGCAGAAATATATCATTTTGTTGTCAAAGTGAATGTTTCTAACTTATTGCCCATACGGCAGGGAAAGTTTATTGTTGCGTAAGAAATGTTATTATCTGCGTGGCAGAAATATATCATATTGTTGTCAAAGTAAATGTTTGTAGCTTATTTCCCATACGGCAGGGAAAGTTTATTGTTGCGTAAGAAATGTTATTATCTGCGTTGCAGAAATATATCATATTGTTGTCATAGTAAACGCTTGTAACTTATTGCCCATACGGCAGGGAAAGTTTATTGTTGCGTAAGGAATGTTATTACCTGCGTGGCAGGAAAATATTGTATGGTCTCATGAACAAGGTATTAGGAAAGTATAGCCCATACGGCACCTAATGTTTTATATTGTTATGGAGGAAATTACATTTTTACTACCCTTTTGGAGTAATCTTATATTTTACATAGAATTGTAACCAATTCATGGTTACTGAAAGTTCCCGCAACTCTTGTTTTGTCGTAGCTTTATATTACCAATATACTGTTAAATATTTATCATCAATAAAACTAAAATGTTATCTTTGACATATTTCTTTTTATCAAACGTTTATCATATATCCTTCGCTTGCTCCCGTAATATAGAGATTGAAATAGTTTAAGTGTGAGTTCATGGAAGCAGAAAGTAAATAGACCAGGGTCGGCCTATTTGCTTTTCGTTATTATCCTATCGGCTCCTCTGCAATTATTGTTTCCTTTTTTATGGTTAATTTATGTTGTGCGCCAGCCTTATTCTTTTGGGAAGACTAAGGGCGGTGTTACAATCCTTTAACTGTAGGATCATATAAACACAGATATTTTTCTACAACTTGAACGAATATTATGTTATTTTCTTCAGCAGCAGCCATTTCACTCATTTGATCCTCCACAGACACACAGAGCAACTAAGGAACTTGGTAAACTGGTTTACAGCCTGCCGTGCCCGGGAAACTGGTGGTGCGCGAGTTTCCCAGCAGTTGCGTTGCAGGTTTCCTCTCGTTTCCCGCAGTATAAACTGTTACATTCAACTCTATGCGCTCTACACGAGTAAATGCAGTTTTCGTTGCGTTTTCGTTTCGTTGCGAGTTTCTCTCTGTATGTCCGCGCCCTAAGAAGAAATTTATGAAGAATTCTGAGGAATTAAAAAAAAAGTTGGCCGTTCGATTAGACATTTGAAGCTTTCGTTATGATTTAATTTTAAATAATTATAAACTCGTACTTGTTAGACTCGTAAAATACCTTGTTTATATTAGATTTTTTGAGAGAAAGAGCTAAAGAATATTTAAACCAATAAATGTGTCACATATTATGAATCCATAAATTTAACTAGAAAAGCGTTAGACCCTGTCAGTTATTTATTTTGTTGTAAATACGTATTTACAGATAATTTAATAAATGTGATGTGGGCTAATTAATTTAAAACAACTATTTGTAAGGTTAAGCTTACTGCATGTAAAAGAGATAATTCATATGTTGTAAATATCAAATTATATATTTGTATTATATCCGTTTATCCGTTGGTCAGTTTCTCTTGTTCATCGCTGTCAAACAACACTGTACTATCCGAAAGTCACAATATTTCTCTTCTCTTTTGATCGTTCCCAGACTGATGCTTCAGGAGCTAGGATTTTCCAAAATGTGAGAATAGAAAATACCTTATATATCTTAAATACTTGAGGAGTCACCAAAATAACCCCAACCATAGTATCCTGTTGCTTGTCCTCTCTTGATTAATACTCGATAAACTGGTTAAACCATTACATCCACATTCAATAGATCAACTTTACTGGGCTAAAAAAAACACACAAAAAACAACCGGCTAGGCCTGTAATCAAATCATTCTCACAACACATAGTTTTGGTAATGTAGAGGGCATTCATTCCGTTCCTTAGACCCATGTATTACATGGCCCTTATTATGTAGTTGCACCCTTTCCTTTTGTACTATCAATAGATGCTCTGTTTGTTATCATTGGGGAATTTATCCAATGATACCCATTATTTACAAGTTCATCACTTAATCCCAAAATGATTAAAAATTCAATTTATGTTTATTGGAGTAAATTTAACCTTTTCCCCTCAACACTTCATAGGATTAGCTGGAATATATAGACAATATTCAGATTACACAGATGCTCATACAATTCTTCTTCCTAAGTTAAAGTGATACGATATTTTATTGAGATTTTGATCCGCGATACGGTGCCAATTATGATGATACGAGATTATATAGTGATATTGACCTGTGATTGAGCACTATTTATAACGATATCTGGTTTTTATGATGATGACGACTCGTTCGTGCCTGACTGCGCACTTGTGCACGGTGATCTGATCTGATTATATATGATACTTATAATTATGAAATGAGCAAGACTTATGATGTTGCACACGATATATTTATATGATTATACCTTCGGTACTGAATATATGATTTAAAATGACACAGTTTTTGTTAAATTACGGATTTTTTTTGTGTGATATTACACGTTCCACGTTCTGAGTACTGTGTGCTATATAGATTTATGTTACAATGCTTCACTGTATTAACGAGCCGCGTGATTAATGGAACTGGTTTTTTTTTGTGTATCACTATGTTCTGTATGCTGAGTACTCTGTAGATTTATGTTACTACTATGGATTCATACGCACAAGCTGCTTATATATGACCTACCCCTTGCCTCTTGGACCGTGTCACCAGTGTCAAAACTAACTAATAGAAAAACTCCTGGCAACCTGATGTTGTGAAGGCTGGCTTCAAATTGGGTAGAGGGAGCCAGTACGTCACATGATTTTTCTAAATACAGCTGAGTTGATCTTTACTAAAATAAAGTATTTAAAACGTAGTGAATTAAAATTGTTTCTAAAAGCACGTGATTCTCCCAGGATGAAGTATTAAAAGGATATTTTACATACAGCTCTTTAAAGAAAAATACACTTCATACATGACTTTTTGAATATATAAGAGGGGTTCAAAACAGTATCATTACAAAGACATCAACCTAAAGGTTGGTTTGATGTGATTTATATTCAGCGCTAGGCATTCACTCAGCCCTTTGGCTGGTTAGTACTGCCTACACAATCTGGTAGAAATTTAGATGAGAGTTGCAAGGAACGTACTTGTAAAACAGTAGAATGATTGTTAAACCTCTAGTCAATGAAAAATTAAAAGTGAGTAAAGGAGTTAATTTATAATAAGAATTTACTATAAGAAACATGTCGTCACGTCACCCGCCTAGAGACTTAGCAATGTTTTAAGGAGAGGAACCAAACTTCAGATAAGGAACGTTCTTTAATTAATATTTTGTTAACAGTATAACATCTTCTTTCAACTATTTTTTTGTCTACACTTTTTTTGTAACATTATAAACTCTATATACAAACAACTTATATACCTAATTCATTTTGACTATAAAGTTCTGCTTGAAAACATATCTGTGATTACATGAATTTATATAGCTGTTTACACTAGTGCTAAAACACCCCCTCGCCCCCCTCCCCTTTAACACAAACATTAAACTCTTATCATAATCAACTTATTGATCTATGATCTATGTTATGTTAGATTTTTAAATTCTTTTTAAATTCAATTTTAATATGTCTATATGTAATTAATTTTAATATGTTTTTCATGTAATTTTTCTCATCGTTTATCTCTAAGGTGTGTTTTACAATCTAATTAACCACCTAAATCTATTTACTGTCATTCACCTTTAATTTTTTCTTTAATTAAGTGCAATTGTATTAATCCTTGTCACAACTTTTTATAAAATTTAGTATAATTGTCATTCATGTGATTTGTTTATTTATTCTATATCACGTATGACGAGTCCTTGACTATTTCATATGCTAATTTTTAACTTTTTAATATATTAGGACTATATCAATCCTCCTAATTGTATAACCATTTTGCTCTTTAACATTTTTGAGTATATTTTGTTTAGGGAAGTGGGTATATATGTTAATCGATTTTTCCTGACTTAAGGTTTCTTCTATCTTTAATAAATATTGTTTGTTATCTTCTTCAATTCATATTTATTTATTTTATTCCAAAATAAAAATGTTTCTTTTTCTTCTTATAATAAATTAACTCCTTTACTCACTTTTAATGTTTCATTGACTAGAGGTTTAACAATCATTCTACTGTTTTACAAGTACGTTCCTTGCAAATCTCACCTTATATTTCTCCTTACTAATAGTGAAAATAAATATAACTAAAATAGTAGAAATTTAGTTTATTTGGGGAGTTCAGCAAGTGTGGTGGTTCCCAAGTGACCTTCCACATTGAATTTCTATAAGTGAGCATGAAAGGGCCTACCAAATTTCCCGGGAAAGATATTTTCACACACCTTGCTGTGTAAAATATTACATGCCAACACCAACATGGGGCCAAAGGCTTTATACCTCCCCTCTGACGGAAATAGTGCTACAGATTTTTATCGCTCAAGAGAAGTTGGGTAAATACTGTGATGAGTGAGTCATTGAGTCTCACATCTTTCTGGCCCTCTCCACCCTCTTAGAAGATAACATTTGAAAAACCCTTCAGAATGTCTCACCCAATTCTAGAAAATAAATTTCATTTTAAATTTCAAAGCTCTATATCTGCTGGTTCAGAAGATACATCAGTTAATTTTGAAAATATTGGTTCCCATTTGTTCCACCCCTAAGAGGTCAAATTTTGCAAAACTTCACCTTGTTTCTTGCCTAAAACCTAAAATAAATCTTCACTATCTAAATATAAGTTTTCCGGGCCAATGCTTTGGGTTATACGGTGATGATTGTCAGGGGCGCACGCACAAATTCTTCTTAGGGGATGTCCAAAGTAAAGAAGTTACAAGTCAATAGTCAATCCAATCCATTACTCGTAATAAGACTCATACTTTGAACACATTACAAATTACTTAATGAGGCTATATATACACAGACTGTATTGAAACATTGGGGTATATTAAACCACTGCTTTAAGGTGATTTAACATTGATAAATCATAGCTTTTTATTTAATTTTATTTATAGGCTACTTCATGTTCACCGGGGGAGTGTCCGTACTCACTGGACCCCCTCGTGTGTGCGCCCCTGATGATTGTTTTGCCATTATGTATTATATATTTGCTCGAATATAGCCCCTTTTAGAAAATAAAATAACAAGGCTTGTGTGAAGTCCACTTTTTATTTTAGAAGTTAGCTTGAATCAAATATATGAAATATTCTCGATGCTGAATCTAAATTCAAATATTTTTTGTTATTTTATGCTTGAAAAAATATACGAGGGTCATCCAGAAAGTAAGGTTACAACATTTATTTAGGATCGAAAAATGCTTATATTTAATTGAAATTTACAGGATACTTCACAAATATATTAAAATATTTTTCAACGTAATCGCCGTCGAGATCGAGACATTTCTGTAGTCGGGGCACCAGCTTTTGTATGCCAGTGTCATAGACCTCCGCCGCCAGCTCTTTCAGCCACTTCTTCACAGCTTCCTCGACCCCCTGATTGTTGGAAAAATGTTTCCCACCCAAAAACTCCTTTAGTTTAGTGAAAAGATGATAGCCCGAAGGCGCCAAGTCGGGTTAATATGGGGGGTGGGTGACAATATCCCATCCAAATGATGTCAGCAGCTCCTGTGAAACTCGCGTGGTGTGGGGCCTGGCGTTGCCATGCAGGAGGCTGAATCCCCGAGTCAGCATTCCCTTTCCGCGGTTCTGAATGGCTCCTCTGAGTTTTTTTTTAGGGTATTGCAGTAAGCCTCTGTATTAATGGTAGTCCCTTTAGGCATAAAATCCACCAAAAGGACCCCCTTACGGTCTCAAAAAACAGATGCCATGACTTTTCCGGCTGAATGGGTTGTCTTGAACATTTTAGTGGCTGGGGAAGATGAATGACGCCACTGAAGTGATTGTCTTTTTGATTCTGGGGTGTAGTGACACACCCACGTCTCATCCCCCGTCACGGTAGAGTCCAGAAAAGCTTCTCCCTCCTGTGCAAAACGATCCAAAAATTCACACGCGGCGGTCACGCAATTTTGACGGTGCTCCGGTGTGAGCATTCTGGGCACCTATCTCACACACAACTTCTTGTAACCAAGTTTTTCCAACGCAATATCACCAAGGAAACTTAGAAAAATATCAGGAAATTTTTCATGAAGGTCGTTAAGCGATCATTTCGCACTTGTTCTTCAATTTTTCGCACAAGTTCGTCAGAGATCACTGATGGTCTTCCACTCCTTGCCTCGTCGTGAGTATCAGTATGGCCGTCTCTGAACAACCTAACCCACTTCGTGACATGTTGTCGACTCGTCACATCACTACCATAAACCTCCACGAGCTTCCGATGGACATTCGCGGCGGTATTGTTCTGCAAACTCAAAAAACGGATGACCGCGCGGATCTCGCACGGACAGGAGGTGGCGGAAGCGCGCGACGACCTCTCCATCGGAAGAATTTACTGTGACTGAAAAAAATGGCCGACAAGCACGCGGGATCAAACAAACCGACCGTTAAGATCCCCCCTACACGCCAGGTCGCCAAATTCGAAACAAATATTTTCCCCCGGCCTCGGGAGCCCTTGTAACCTTACTTTCTGGATGACCCTTGTATATGGGCTATTTATATAACTTTATGTACTTAAATTACTTGTAAAATGTTTTATAGCGTAAATTGTGTCTAATGTCAACAGTGGGCCAGGAACGGAGGGTTGCGGGGGTAAATTTTACTCCCCTAAAAACTGAAGGGGGTAAAAAACATCCCTTTTACAC
>CABEEJ010002383.1:77480-90988 GCA_901482245.1 Timema douglasi
TCCCCCCCTTTTCAACTTCTTCAAAATAGTATGACCATTTCAACCTTACTCAGAGATCCTGTACTATAAAATCTACCAGTTTAAACGATCAAAATTAGCGAAGGCGCGCCCACACCCCGCAACAATGATAGGACTTTGAAGTAATAACATCCCCTGCTCCTCCCACTATTCTATAGTTTTATAGGACCTTTTTTCAGATAAAGAGAGGTTAGAGTATGGCAAAATGGAGGAACTAGTGGTGTAAAGGGATATATTACACAGTATTTAATAGAAACTAACAGCATTTGTCTCAGTAATGGACCAAAAAAGGAATTATCAACACCAGCAAGCAGTATTATGAACATAAATGTAATTTTAATAAGCAGCAATTTTGATTTTAGTAGTAGGTATACAATGTAATAGTAACAAGCCTTCTACTAATTTTAAAAATTGATATATATTTTTGGAATGTGCTAAGATCGTTTGGTCAAAAGCAGGATAGCCAATCTAATTAACTATAAGAACTAGCTCTGGTAGTAATTCTAACTATTTAAAAAAAATATCTAGGTTTAAGGCAATATGGGTCCAACTTCAAGGTCATAAGAATGTCAAAATTTTGTTCCATATTAATATTTTAAATCGTAAATTTATTAATGAATGAATAAAATAACATTTTAAACTTATCAATTTGAAATAAAATAATAATTTATAGTAATAGGTTTATATAAAATTGGTTTATTAAATAAAGGTGAATTGATTTGCTCCCTTAGAAACAGATGAAAATATTAAATTTCCTTTTTAAATTAAAATCAAGAGAATGCGCCTCCAACATTATAGTTATTATTATCAATTGAACTTCAAGATAAAGGCGTGCTGACACCAGGGTTAGGCCTATTAGTGCCGAACAACAAATAGGGTAAAAATAAAAATAAAATACTTTAAACCTCTAAGGGGGAAAATTAGGAAGTAGGCCTAGTTTTAAAATGTTAAATCGGAAATCCCTTAGGTCGATGAATTTGACAAAACTAACTTTTCTATCGCTAATATTTTCGAGAAACATACTTGTTGAACTTTATATATTAAAGTTCATTTTAACTCTAAGACTACACTGACTTATTTTATGATATGCAAAACTTCAATACCACAATGAGTGTATTAGTAAGGTACAGTATCTGTTTTCCTTGACATTGAAACAATGGTTTAGGATTTTTATTGTTTTTGCTTATACTACTTATAATTTCAATATGACCTGGCAACATAACACACGATTTTATAGCTATAAACAACAAACACTGTAAAAAAATATGGCACGATTGCTATAATATTAAGAACAAGAAATAACTTTGATTCACACCAGCTCACAAATGCTTGGATATGTTATGTTTGGGAAATAGAGTTGTGATTAAATATTATTGATTCACTAAATATTTGTTCCAGTAGCATTCTAAATAATGTGAATATAAATGTCAATCACAACAAATTTTCAGTAAATTTATAATAAGCTAACAGAAATTTGTAGTTAATCTGATGTCGATGACTTGCATCAGCTCTTAGTACTGAATTTCACCTGAAGGAGTGTTCCAGTACTGCTTCGTCTCAGCTCCCACTCCACTTCTCTCTTGATCTTCCTGACCAGCCCAGACTGCAAAGCTCGGACAACCACATGACTCATAACGCCACTGTAAGGCGCATCACGCGGGAAAGCTAATCCCACATGGAATGGTACAAAACATTTGGAGGCAAGATGAAATGCTTGCCTGCTTTTGTCACTGAAAAATTTATAAAAATAAATTTGACTTAGCGAAATATAGAACCTCCAAATGACCCTTTACAGTATGGTACAAAATAATGTCAAAACAGTTGTAATAACTTTCCATAATATTCACTTAATTATTCACCAAGACAAGCTGTGGAATCATGTAAATGTGTTCGCTTCATTACATTCCTCCTTTCATTGAATGCTAATTATAGAACATAAATGGTGTTCCCATACAAATTTGTTGAGAGCTTTAACATGTAACCCCTCTTTTATGTTTTATTGACCAAGACCCAATTGTAACTGAATTTATAAAACCTGTTATTTATTTAATATTTACTCTAGGAATTTTAAACTTGAAAACGTGTCCACAGATGCTCAAATTTCAGCTCTATAAACTTGGTCACAAACCTTTTATTGGACACTCAAGGAGGATATATTTAAACTGAATATAATAAAAGAGGTTAAAAACAGTGGTTTGCTTAAGGCATTACAAATAGACCCAAACATATTGGTGTAGTGTATAATCACACGCATATTTCGGCGTTCCAATATAGAGCACACCACACAAACTACAACTCCTTAAAATTCAGAATTTGACCAAGTTTACAATTTATTAGGTTGTCAAATCAATACAGGTTCCATAACAAAGCAATATAATAGCAGGATATATCTCATGTCCAAACTGTGTTGATTTCAGGTGCAATCATTTACCCCTCTGGTCCAACTCTACGCTTATGTTAGTGCAAGAAACGAAAATACTGGGCCCAAGTTAGTTTGTTAATCCAAACTAAAGACATTTATAGTTTATCTAATAGGGGATAAGCAGATCTCCATACAAAAATGAACTTGAGAACCTTCTAAGATGGTTTGTTACCCTCTTTGAAGAACCATACTACTTTTACTTTGATGCAAGTGATGGAAGTGATCCTGAACAATGCACTATACTTTACAGAGCATTAGGAAGTTGGACGCAAGCTTCAAAATCAACGTCAGATCCAATGTTATGGTGGCAGAAAATATTATAATCTACCACTATAAACAACAGTGGCGCAGGAACGGGGGGGGGGGGAGGGACCGGAGGTAAATTTTATCCCCCCAATATTGAGGGGGGTAAAAAGTATAATTTTTAGCCCCCCCCAAAAAAAATATAAAAAGACTTTTGGATAATGTAAAGATCTAATTGAGGCAATATAAAATGTTCGCATTAAGTTAACATAGTAAAAATAAAATGTTTTTGAAGCACACACTGAAGAGATTTTGAAAACTCTGATAGTGATACCAGCTACATCAGCTACTGCCTAAAGAAGTAATTCAATGCTTGGACGCATTAAAAACTATCTTCGCTCCATGATGAGGCAACGTAGACTAAATTCACTGGGAGACTCGACAAAATTGAAATTTTAAAACTAGTTAGTTGTCTTATAGCTAGTAAAAAATATAGGGTAAAGGTCTATGGAAACCTACTTTAATTTTCAGTGTTTCATAATTTTTAGTTGAGCCGCATAAGATATTATTTTTCTTAATTTGTTTTGTGCGTATTAATTCTAATGTTTGGCATGACTAGAATAAATAAAAAAAATGCACAATGGGACTATTAAATACAGGTTTCCCTCGTTATACGTGGTCTCACTTTACATGTTTTCGCTATAACGCGATTAAAAAAATAAAAAATAATGCATGGTCAGTTGTAATTTCACAGTCACCCTGTGTGCTGGCATGACCTTTTGCAAGCACATTCCAGTGAGGGCAATGATATTTACTGTACAGTTTGGTGTTTGGGTGGTGGTATTGACAACATTGGAGATCCATGGGCAGAAGTTAAAGTCCTTTATGAAGGGAGTTTGGAAAAATATTTAGCCTGAAGTTTCTGATTCTAATGATTTTGATCCTGAACATGAGCTTTCTAATTCAAGACATGACATCGTTGACATAGCAAGATGTTGGATTTGAGGACGTAGACCAGGCAAATTTGGATGAATTGCTCCAATCCCACTCAGCAGATCTCACCAATGATGATATTCAACAAAACAAATTGCTGAATATTTTAAGCACATTGACAGTGCAGATATATTCATTAAAGAGAATTACCCTAAAATGGGTAGAAGTGCCAAAGTTTCCAGAGAGATCCAGAGTTCTTTGACTTGCTACAAAGAACTCTATAAAGAGAGGAAGAATGATGTCCGTCAGATGAATCTTGACTATTTCATCAAAGAAGTTGAAAATCGTCAGTCTGAAGACCCAGGGCCTTCACAACAGCACGAGCTTACCATTCCAGGGCCTTCAAGAGAGAAAGAGCTTACCGTCTAAGGGTCTTCAAAAGAGCTAAAGCCTACCATCCAAGGGCCTTCAAGAGAGCAAGAGCGTACCGTCATATGGCATTAATGCCAGCAAGAGCTTACCGTCCCAGAGCCTTCAAGAGAGCAAGAGTTTATCGTCCCAGGGCCTTCAAGAGAGCAAGAGTTTACCATCCCAGAGCCTTAAAGAGAGCAAGAGCTTACCGTCCCAGGACCTTCAAGAGATCAAGAGCTTCCCGTCCAAGGACCATCAAAAGAGCAAGAGCCTACCGTCAAGAGCAAGATAGTGATAAACCACATATGCCAAATCCAGTTAATTTATCATACGATTGAAGATTAACAGTAAGTGTACCTGTTTCAATGTCTCAATTAGATGCATTGATTAAAAATTAAATTAATATAAAATGCATTCATTTACAAGTTTTAGGTCTTTATTTACTTTTTTTCATTTGGGGTAGTCCCTATATCATTAATGTTAAAATCAACTTACCTGCGTTTTCGTGTTATGATTATTTATCAGATGAATCACTCGCGTAGTGTGAGGTACAGCTGTATTACATTTTACTGGCTTTTATTAATTTAAAAAATTTTATCCCCTATGAAAACACATGATTATTTCCACACACACACACTCCACCCCTAAATACAAAAGTTTCTGCGCCACTGACTATAAACAAATATGCCTGTGCTTTGTGTAGCAAGGAGATCAGTGCTTAACATATCAGGAATATTTCAGTCAGAGCTAGAATGTCATGAACACGCTGCTATAACTGATGTATTTTTGGTTTATGACTCTGAGAAACCTATTATATTTCTTCCTTTGTTAAAGCTTTGCAGATGGTTACTTGACTTGATAAGTTCTTCGCACCGTCACCATTGAAGACACACAAGGCTCTCTACTCAGGCCTGGAAAATGTGAAAGAGCCCTATGGATTTCTGCTTCTATAACAGGCATATGACTCACTTCGGTGGCCACATAGTCTAAGGTGCTACTCTCTCAATGGACTAGACCACAAAATAGGGGTATATCGAGGTTCAATCCCAGTCGGGTGTTCTGAGGATAGTTTTTCCTAAATGGTTTTTCACTTTACCTCTGTCCATGAAAATGCTGGTACACTGTCTCTAAATTCAACCTTCATAATCCCTAACGCATTAGTACATAGGCGTATAGCCTTAACGAGTAGTAAGACGCAGTGCTAAAATATCCATAGGCGTTTTATGTCTCAAATATCCACAAGGTGGCACTTCCCTTGCATTAATGTGTACAAAAGGATTAATACGATCGTGAAGCGGAAAAAGTAGAAGAGCTCACACTATACCTTTAACCCATAGTGAGAGTTTCTAAGACGGAAGCGTACGTCATTGGCTTAATTTCACGGTGATCAAGCAATACGGGTGGTATTGGCATCAGAACAATTCCAGTGGAGAGTTAAATCATAGGTGCGCCAACCCAATGATCCCGGTTTCAATTACTATGCCTAGGTGTCATTTTTAAACTAATTTAAATATAATGATATGTGTCACACATTTTTTTGAATCTACCCATCTCTGGTGGCTCAAACAGCTACGTTAGGCCCAGGAGAATGATATTACATTACAATAATTAAAAAGTTAATTTAAAGCAGGTATCCACTAATTCGTATCCGCGTATCGTGTCATCATTGCGTATAATCTAGTGATACGATACGGTGCTACACTGTCTGATTTTTTCCGTGTCGTCACTGCGTATCCGTATCAAAATGGAGGGCATGGGACTACGTATCGAACTTGAGTGTTCAGTTCTAGTTATTCTGCAGAAATGAGTACACCTCTGCAAATAGCAGGAGTCTCCTACATTTTTATTCTTCATTCGATTTTGAAAAATAAGAAACGAAAACACCACATTCTTGGGTGTCAAAATTGTATGCAAGCAGGGAGGTGTACATTGGAACAGGTTTATTGGCTGACTTAAATTTCCAATCTGTCAGTGGATTGTAAAAAAAATTCACTAGGATGAACCCAAAATTTATTTTGAGTTTTTGTTATTTTCAATTGAGTCCAAAACTTCTAAATAAAATACTACATATATATTTCTATAAAACATAATATAGTCTCTTCCTTACTCCCCTGCATTGGGCCAAAAATACAGTAATAGCATCAATTGAAATGCCCCCATTTTACTGGACAGTAAAAGAAGGGCGAACTTAAATAAATAAACACTAAGGTGAGAGGGCATATTAGAATTATATACATAAAAAAAGGAAAGTCCATACGTCAACATAGTTATAAAACAATAGATATTTTATTGTCAAATAAGAAAATAAACAAATAATCAAATAGTAAAGTGGACCCAGAAGAGGAACACTAAGAACAACAAAACTAAATATTTAATTTCGATTAGTGACAGAATTTAAAGGAAAAGCTTCATTTAACAAAAAAAAACCTTCATTAAATAACTAAATCAAGTCGTAATAAAGAGTGTACAATAAAGTTAGGTAATTATGTAAACGGGTAATAATGATAAGATTATTACCAACACAAACTTTACCAAAGTCATTTGCCTCTACGAAATATTCAATAGTTGTAAATAAGAAAGCTACAACCCTCTTTACTTTTATACTCTCTGATAAAACAACTGCAATATTTCCTTAAACTCATATTTAACAGCAAAGCATAACTTTTAAGACCAATTTTACCTTGACAAACTTTTACAATAAAGTTCCGTCTCAAAAGCGGCCACTCAAAATACACCATAAGATCTCACAAGACGACATTAAATGAATCTTATTCCTGAAGGTACTTTACTAAATATTTAAGATTGAATGCTTTAATATAATTATTCACTATGATCCCTGATAGGGCATAAACAGAATTACGACATTTTCCAGATGGGAAATGATTCAAGTATCACAGCTAATTTATAGCATATTCCATGAATACTCACATTTATGCTTAATTTCTTCAGTTGAAACTACCTAAAGTTTACTTGCATAGTACAAACAAGATTTCAATAAGTAAAAAAAACAACAACAAAAACAACTAAAGCTTGATTCACACGTTCGCCGAAAAATATAAAGAATCTGATCAGTAATTCACACACTGTTTGTTGACCCATGATGCATTGCAACGCTTTAAGACAGCTGATTATCAACATATTTTATTTTCTAGTGGATACACATATATTTTAGATCATTGTCCCGATATTTATTTACAAATTATAATGCTTTGTTGTGGCACAATCCAGTACATCGATACACACGTTTTACATTAACGGACTCTTTCAAATCTCCTCGCAACGACGAGGGAGCTGAATTGTATCCATTCTGAATGGTAGCCATTCAGACATTTCTTAAACAAGCACCACAAATTAAAAGAATGATTTATATCCATTATCATAATACCCACAAAATCCTGAATTGTATCCATTCTGAATGGTAGCCATTCAGACAGTTTTCAAATAAACGACTTTAACAAAAATCCTGATTTGTATCCACTGTAATTATTTGCATTTTATCCACAAAATCCTGAATTATATCCATTCTGAATGGTAGCCATTCAGACATTTTCTTAAACAAGCATTGCAAATAAAAAGTCTGATTTGTATCCATTTTCATAATGTCCACAAAATCCTGAATTGTATCCATTATGAATGGTAGCCATTCAGACATTTTCTTAAACATGCATTACAAATAAAAAGTCTGAATTGTATCCACTAGAAATATTTGCATTATACCCACAGAATCCTGAATTGTATCCATTCAATTGCGGTACCACTTGTCTGATAGATGGCAGCAGAAGAAACTCGCCTTAACTCATTCCATGTTTACTAGAGAGCAGCACTTATCCTTAACTCATTCCGAGGTAACTAGAGAGCAGCCCTATCTCTATATTAATATAAAAAATATAATATTTTTAATTAATATTGTCTTATTACTTCTATATATATATATATATATATATATATATATATATAAGAGAAATACTTATTGGTGTTTCTTTTAAAAGAATAATAAAAGGCTACTTTACAAATCATTGGAGTTTCTTTATTCAAATTGACTGGCTTCCTTAAACAAACAACAACATTTCAAACTGCTAATTTATGCTCTAAGAAATGAAGACGTAGGGTTATATTATTTTAACAATCTGTGTTTAAAGGTTGGAAATTGGACATTTAATTTAATGTTGGGTGCCAACAAATATTGTGTTCCTGGCTGTGAAGATAATACTTCTCGTTATCGGTTTCTCGTATATGCACTGAAAGTAATTTTATTGTTTCTTGTCGAATGGATGAGTACAAGAGGCTGAAGATTCTTTGGATACTTTACGTTTACATATCAGGTAAGACTTCTAAGTAAATTTCTAAGTTTTAAGATTTACATTACCGGTACCGACATTAAATCGGGGGAGGGGGGCTATACACATTAATCCTATAAGAAAAATATGTAAGCCATTAACATACTATTTTTGGTTAAGTTTATGAATAATTAATCAAAATGTTTATGTTGCAATTGATAACTTTTCTCTAAATGTATTAATATATCTAAAATTGTATTGTAATTTAATTTTCATAGACTTGTTAGTTGGTTGATTAGTTTATATATAAACAATTAAAAAGGTTATATTTATCAAATAACTTTATCAGATTCACTTCACTGGGCCTCTTTGTTATTGCTACTACTTTTTGTCAAAATATACAGATACGTTATATATACACAATTAAAAAATTATTCTGTTAAAGATTCCAAAACAAAGCTTTCATATTTCAATCCAAAATATTATTATTATTCAAATTTATGTGAGTTGTGTGGAATATACCTATTTGAACTAAGATTGGCCTAGGTGTTCTATTTTAAAATGTTTAGTAAATTTATCTAATCCTGATGATTATTAACTGATGCATATCTATTCTTAAGTGAATAAATTGCAAAAACAACTAATTATTATTATTATAACCTCAGATTTTTAGCCCCATATAATAATTTAAAAATCATGGATGAGGTATCCCTTTTTCAGGAATTATTTTTCCAGTATACATGAATTGCAGAATAACACGGGTGCACACAAACTGCGGAACCACTCATTCAAGCTTACACGAACTGCGGAGCAAAAATTATATTCATAATGACTTTGTTCAAAATGGAAAATGAACTCCCATTTATTTATTTATTATTATAGATATTACATTTTTTATAAAACATATTAATATCACAAGTTTTTAGGTTAGGTTAGACTATAAAAACTTCAAAATCAGTCACAAAAAACTCTGAATGGCTCCGGCTGACAGATGTACTTTATTCTGCAATTCGAGTGCGCTCCTTTTTTCAATGTAAAAGTCAGTACATTTCCTTTCATACCTCATCCAAGGATGACTATGTGAGATTAAACAGTTTTATTTCAGTTTATAATCTAAATTAAAGTTATATTTAGTTTCAATATTATGTGATTTTTTTTTCCATGGTTTTTAAGCCTATCTATCAGTTTTATAATAAATTCAATTTTAAATTTGTATTTCATTTTGCCATGTGCCGACAAGAATGACTTTATAAGCTTTAATAATTCTTTGTCACCAACTCTTCTTTCGTTCATTAGAGAAGTCAAATAGTCCAGTCATCAATTATGAGACATGGTGAAGTTTAAAAACCAATATAAATAAGCTTATCATAGGTTTGGTCTATCCTGAGCTTACGTACTGCATTACTCGAAGCGAGATAAATAGGGAATTCCTAAGTACCGAAAAGTAGCCTAATATTATCAACGGGGAAGTCTTTCTCTCCCTGGTTGACAATGCGTCAGTTTGCCAGGGCAGACCCTGTCGGGTGTGCTCCTCGAATTGTATTAGTAGGACGATACAAACAAGTATTTATGGTATCTAAATTGTATGGAAAGCAAAGAGCATCAAATAAATAGGCAAATGAGAATAAATTAGTGTAAGTTTTGTTATTGTGTTAAATAATATTCTTTATAAGAAGAGTGAGTAGTGGATAAAGTGAGAAGTTATGAAAGTTTAAATACAATACATAGTATTCAGTAGGCTACATTGTAAAGTGGCTCGCAAAACATGGAGGAGTACTCATGAAAAGGTCTGGTAAGCAGATAGTAGTATTGCGAACATTATAAAGAGGCTTTTGGCATGGGGCCAATTTGAGTGTGAAAATGTACGCGTGTATATTTTATTATAAAAAAATAATGGAAGTAGTATGCATAAAGGGCAGGATTTTTTTATATTATCATAGATTTAATATTTTTTACCATTCATAGACACAAAGTAGGCAAATTTCCAATGATGGCAAAATTAATATTTTAAATAGTACCGATAGTTAGAAAAATAATATTTCAGGATCCCGAAATTTCATGAAAAATGTGTTGACGCCTGAAAAGTTAAGTTTTGTTCAGGTGGGTTCGTTTATAATATTAAAAATTATAACTATTGCTTATTAAATATTTTGAGTACTTTGGTGCCATGTTGTGACATTCTTTGAATATTCATGATATAAATAATGTTCATCTGTGATTTATGAGTTATTTGTTGATTTTTAAAATTATATAGGCCTCCCTAATTTACAATATTCATTTTGTTATCAATGGAGATTTGTTTTGTTTATGTGTGTAGAGAGGGCCAAAAATATAATACAACTTTATACGATGACAAAGAAAAACAAGGAATCCCGCTCTCGTTTTACTGGTACATAATCATTTTTAACCATAGTCTTAAGAATTCCCTTCAAATCACAAGATGAATTTTATTATTTAACAGTTAGAAGCAAAGATTTTTATTTTTTTACACTGCCCTCCCTCTCGTTTGACTTTAGCTGGATAAATGGTTAGGCATTTCTACTTATAGTGGGCATAATGATAAAGGGCTATAGATAAAATCATATTGTCTGGAGATGTAGCTGTTGAGGAGTGGTAAATATAAACACTTACGGGGTTTTTCAATCAAACTTAACAAAACTAGTACATAAAATGTAGGCCTGTGTTCAAGTTGAATATGATAACCTATAATTTCAACTTCAACACCAACCCAGATAGACCTACATTATAAACTGATGAAATTATCTGTAGATAATAGGATATGACAATTTAAAACAAATCTATAAAGATTAAAAGCATATGCTTAGAGTAAATGATAGTTTTCTGTGAGCAAATAATATGGCGTCGTTAAAGTATCTACTGCTGTCAATTGTCATAAAAATAGTATTTAAATACAGGATTGCCAACAAGATGATAGGTTTATATATATATATATATATAACAAGCACCTTAATCACAGATATATTCTGTAATGTTTTAAAAAATAAGTCGGAAACTCCGTGTTTAGATTTTAAAGTAATAAGACAATAATAATTAAAACGATTATATTTTTTATATTAATATAGAGATAGTGCTGCTCTCTAGTTACCTCGGAATGAGTTAAGGATAAGTGCTGCTCTCTAGTAAACATGGAATGAGTTAAGGCGAATTTCTTCTGCTGCCATCTATCAGACAAGTGGTACCGCAATTGAATGGATACAATTCAGGATTCTGTGGGTATAATGCAAATATTTCTAGTGGATACAATTCAGACTTTTTATTTGTAATGCATGTTTAAGAAAATGTCTGAATGGCTACCATTCATAATGGATACAATTCAGGATTTTGTGGACATTATGAAAATGGATACAAATCAGACTTTTTATTTGCAATGCTTGTTTAAGAAAATGTCTGATGGCTACCATTCAGAATGAATATAATTCAGGATTTTGTGGATATAATGCAAATAATTACAGTGGATACAAATCAGGATTTTTGTTAAAGTCGTTTATTTGAAAACTGTCTGAATGGCTACCATTCAGAATGGATACAATTCAGGATTTTGTGGGTATTATGATAATGGATACAAATCAGACTTTTTATTTGTGGTGCTTGTTTAAGAAATGTCTGAATGGCTACCATTCAGAATGGATACAATTCAGTCGTCTCGCAACGACCAACGAAGCTGTTTGCTAGCTTCTGGATGTAGAGCGCGTGCGTTGACAAATGCGCATGCGCACTCATTTGAGATGGTTGGTTCTGAGATTTGATTAGTTCTCCTGTGCCTAACATTTCGAGCAGAGCGGACAAAGTAGAGAATAGTTTAACTTCAGCAGAACAGCTCACGCCGATTAAGAGGAAATCTTGTGATTGGCTTAGAGCTCGTCACGTGACCACGTTTCTGTTCTGCGCTAGTTTTTCGGCGAACGTGTGAATCCACAATAAGACAAAAGGTTTGTTTCTTCACAAGAAACATTTCAAAAGTTTACTAACGCAAAAAAACATTTTAATCTAAATCAAGGATATTTTTCTTATGGAAAAATATTAAGATGTTACTCTAACATACTGACATTATATTCAAAGAAAAGAGTTACAATATATACATAGCTTACATTTTTCCGTAGTGTTTCCAACCAAGTTGCCGTCGAAAGTGTGTGTGTAATACCTTTTCTTCACGGGCTTTATAGTGTCCAAACCCAAGGAGAGGTCAACAAGAAATGGGAGGGGATAGACATGGGAGAAGGAAGTAAAGTCTCTGTCTCCATCCAACACACCGGCAGTATACGATTATAGACGTCGATATATCCTTCTTTTCACCACCGTGGAAGCTTTTCTGAATGAGTCCCATCCGGTGACGTCACTCCGTGGCTTTGCTATCGACGCCTTGGCTCAGTCTGTCTGCACTGACTCCGTGTGGCAGAAGTGAAAATGTAGTTACGGGTGGAGCTCGTAGCAGCCGGAGTAAGTCTATTCATTTATAGTTTTTTGAAATCGTATAACTGTACTAACAAAATCCAAATCTCTACACAAGGTTTACGCTGGACGTCCTCGACAGGAATGAGCGTGCAACGTAGTAAAATGGTAGCCCGTCCACATATGTTTCAATAAAGTGCCGTATCATTTCTTTGATGTGACGGTGAAAAACCGACAAATGACCGATCAGACCCGTTGCTTATATTTGATATTTCACTTTGCAACAATTTCCCGTCTCCACTGATAAGCAATGCTGATACTATACGCTGATACACAACAAATAGATACCCGCCTTAAGGGGAGGTCTTACTGTTTAGTCTTTATTTCTTTATAATTTATTATTTTAATATAAATTTCATTATTGTTTACTTGATTAAATATTTCTTATATTAAGTCATTATTATTTTATAAAATTATCAGATGTTTCTTTCTATTTCTTTCTTTGCATTACTTTTGTAAGGGTGATACATTTTGCTTTCTTGTGTTTTTACGCACGTTTTTTCTTTGGTTCGCAAAGTGTTTCTCTAAAAGGTGGACGTGCGTCACAACACTCATCACTACCATTCAGTATAACTTATTTTAATAATAATAATCGGGTGACCTGGCGGTCTAGGGGTAAGGTGTCAGACTTCTATGCTGGCGGCCGGGGTTCGATCCTCGGTCCCGGCAAAGATTTATCTGATTACCAAACCCTTCCTTCACCTCTGACAAGACATCTTGTGAATGTGAGGAAT